>OZ038002.1:1494700-1564700 GCA_964035705.1 Porites rus
CCCACCAAGAATTCCTAGGGGTACCCCCCTTCCGGAGGTCAGGAGCTGGGTTTAAATTCATTTTGGATGATTCATTTTGGTTATTTTTCATGTATAGGTGAGTAATCCCTCTCACCTAAATACTGCTTTTTTACATCGCGGAATGCCTCTATATTGACCTTCCCGTCTCAGTCCTTCATTTCCTCATATTCCCAAGGCTCAATTTGAAACGGAATAGTGGCATCCATAAGAATTTTACTGACTAACACCAATACTTTTTTTTAATTCTAAGACTATTAATTGGATCCTCTTCTAACTCCTTCTTTTTATAAACTTCAGAATTTAATTTCAGTTGCGTTGAGTAACGGCATAACCTTCCTTGTCCATGCAGTATGCTTTCCTTCCCCAAAAGGAATGTTTGTGTGGGAGGCAAGGAGCTGGGACTACTGTTTTATGCCAGTCCGCTTTTCTTTTCTCTCAGGTTTACCTTTTTAAAGCTGTTTTTTATATACATAGTCCGTAGTCCGCATTTTATACCTAGTCTGTGTTTTATACTCAGTCCGTAGTCCACGTTTTATACCTAGTCTGTGTTTTATACCCAGTCCGCAGTCCGTGGTCCGCAGTCCGTATTTTATACTGACCGATCAAAAAATACATGATGAGGTGTTGGCAATCTCCTTCAAAATTGAGGTTGATTAACATATGATACTACAAACACCATTCCTAACAGCATCCTTTAAAGCAATTTGAACAGTACAAGAGTTAGGGATTTAATGACTACTGTACTAGCTGTAAATCATTAGAAAGAATGATGTTTTTTGTATCTGATAATTCTCTTATGGTTTGCCTATACATGCACCTTATCACCATCTAATTCCTCTTCTGTAGTTGCCTCTGGTAACATAGATTCCGATTCAGTCTCAGATCCAGTTTCATCCCCTTCATCCTGCCATTAAATTAAACACGAAATTTAACCAACAATTAAAATCTTTGTTTAAGTCAATGAAGTTTAGGATAATGTCTCTGGATACATGTTCCTAATAATTCCAAATTACAGAAATCTGGCCCTGGCTTCTAAAACTTAATAAATGAATGGAATAGCTAAATTGATAATTATATAAAGTTTTGTAACCGTCATTCAAAAGCACTTCCCGTGAATTACAGGGTACTTAACATCATTAGAGGCTGTCTAATTAAGCTGTCAGAATTAGATAGACTGCCTCAATCCATAAAGGATAATACTTTTTATCTAATCCATGGCTCGCACTTCCCATAAATGGAAAACAAAAAGCGAACTGGGACACATATTTTACAACTGCAGCTGAGTGCTACAGCCTTTTTAAGGTTACTGGCCTTATGTCTGTATTGTATTAATCACTGTGTATTCTACTCTCAGTCATTTAAACATTATTTTAGGGTAAAGAGCTGGAGTACTTCCTTGTAGCATCCTCGAAGATCATTAAGGATTCACCCCCTTATTTTTTATTCAGAGAACCTGGCAAGCAATCTTGTGAGAACACTGCTAATGATAAAGCCCAACTCTACAGTCACATGTAGTCAAGTTCAAGTTCAGTTAAACAAGCCTCACAGTGTACATATAGCTTTACCTCTTCTGTGTCCAAATCCACCACATATTGACATTTCACATCACCGAACGTGAGCATGTCACCATGCTTAAGTTCATATCGTATTGTAGGCTTCAAAAAAGACTGCCAAATAAATTGAGAAAAATCATCTTTATTTACAATGTTTGTTGCAAATATTTTTCCAATACAGAGTTGAGTGTGAGATGGAGCTGGAGTTGTCTGAGTTATAAAGACCCAGACATTGAGCTGCCAGTGTAGTGACTATAAAAACTTATCATGTTTCAAGCTTGATAATTTATGGATGTTTCTTACAAAATTATTATCAGGGATCAGGGTTTTCATTACGAGTTCTAGTAACAGGGGAAATGTGTAATGTTACAGGAGAATATTTTGAAAGAGGTTCCACGTCTGAATATAATATAGTCATAGGCTATCAAACATTTGCCGGAGAATTAAGCATAGTAAACTGAGAATTCTCTAATCTCCGATGCCTAATGAACTCCCTGATTATTAATTGCATCACCAAAATAAGTTATATACTACGTGATGAATAAACTCAACTACTTAATGTGTTTTCTGATACCTTTCCTTTCTTTGTTCTGTTCTTGCTTTCACAATCATAAATTAGATGAAGATCTCTTTGCACTTCAATACAGGCATGCTTCTTTGATAAAGCCTTTAACACAAAGAAGAAATTAATAAACACAAGATGAAGAAACATTTCTAGGCAATCTTTGCTCTCTTATATACAAGATCTGTACAATCCCTTGTTTATAAGAAAAACAATCTCACCTTAATAGGAATAGTGATGTTACATTTTCCATCTCTCCCAATAACATTATCACCTTCAAAAGAAAAAGTATTATATTGAAGAGGTGCAGGGAAAAAAGCTCAAAAAGACCTCTTATAAAATGCTTAATTGATATGCTCCTTCTATTTACTTGTCAATGAAACACAGAATTTAGTGCTAAAACAACTACCTATGGACTTAAACTCCTTTTCTTTAATACTTTTCAGCTAAGCAATGGAATGCACTGCCTGACTTTTTTCACACTAGTTTTTTTGCAGACTTCAAGTCTAAAAGTAAGTGTACGTTAACCAAAATTACCACGCTTCGACAAGCTTTATGGCGAGAACAATGAAAGACTGGAACAAACTATCTGCAAGTGAAATGGCGGCAAGAGATGCCGATACCTTTAAAACAGCTGAGAGAATTTAGGAAATGTACCTTTCAAAGGTCTACCACACTTTTTATAGCCTGAAAATGCTAATTACTTTTTTTATTATATTTTCTCAAATCCTTGGTGATACAACTGTACATACCCAGAAATATTGGAAAGAAGGTCTCCTTAAATCCTTGCTGAGTAAATACCTTTAAGACTGCAACCTTTAAAGTAAATGATGAGTGAGTATGTACTTTAATTTACTTTATGTTATATCATAGTGATGGTGGTGATGACAAATAATGTGATGATAGCTAACAAAAAGTTGTTTTAAAAGCAGTGTTTATATTAATGACTATGGAATTCCAAGGACATGGTGGGATAGCCCATTTTGGAAATTCTGAGGGAAGGGCGAGGGTAAAATAAGGAAGCCATCGATGGTATGGTATGGACATTTTCAGGAATCGCCGCGAATCGCCCAATATGAGTTTACCCCTAAAGAATGTCCAGAATGTTCAATCCAGAGGATTTTGAGCCAAACAATCAAATTCCATATATTTTTTTACTCTAACCATTAAGAAACTCTTAACTCTTTATAACTTACCCGTCTGGAAGAATTCCACTTCCTCCACCGGGGGGGGGGGGGCGGGGGTGGGGGGTTAGCATTAGCCCACTTTTGTTTTGTACACGTCTCCACATGCTCAGGCTCTGCTGATTTCTCTTCTTGTGTCAAAATAAAGCTCATACATTCATTCGGTCAGTCAGTCAGGATTTATGCATTCATGATCATCCATTCATTCATTCATTCATTCATTCACTCCCTCATTCATGCATCATTCTGTCCTGAATTATGATGTATTTTTCAAATTTACCTCCTTCTTCTTGGCATGAGTTTTGACCTGCTTCACTTGTTCCTCCTCTTCTTCTTCATTATCATATATTGCTTGTGTTTGATCAAAATCCATTTGCAACTGAATGAACAGAATAACAATCAAAATTAAAGCAAACTTGAATTTTGGCCAACACGCGATCAAGAGAAACTGAAACGAGTTTATTATGATAGTATAAGTATCAGGGAGAAACATGCCGCAAATCAAACGAAAATGATAATAAAGAAAGACACGAACTTGCCAGTAACGAAAGAAAGCAGACAAAAAAGGAAACAAATCGGGTTTACCTTACTTTTTAGGGTATCGTCAAGTCCGCCATATTAGAAAATAATTTCGCGCGAAAAGCCAGCGATAAGATAGTACATTATATGATATCATACATGACCAGACATATGCAAATGACACTGCCTCAACACTAGTTTCAGTCTCACTCGGTCATGTTAGGGAGAAGATGGTAAGATATCTAGTCTCGTGATTACTCTTTCTCCTCAGTGTGTGAGAGAAGAATCCAGCTTTGTTACAAGATGGTGAAGCTTACTGGACTGTCTGTCCGAGATATACGATTTCCAACTTCTTTGGAACTCCACGGGTCAGACGCTATGGTAGGAATAAGGGTCTGAACATTGTATTCAAACGTTTATGTAATTCATTTAATATTCAAAAATTACTAGTCCTGCAATTGGGGTGCCATCACGCAAGACGTTTTATAACAAAATAAATACAAATTAAATTAAATTAACAATGATAATAGTAAAATGTCCTACAATACAAATAAACTGTTATAAAGAATATTTTCACCGAGATCATAATGCACCTTGTTTACAGGTCATCCCGGTGTAATAAGCTTATAAGTTTTCTTTGTTTTATGGAGTACTGTAAGTGTTAGGTTTATTGTTAAGGATGTTTTGTTTTCCTTCTTTTATGTCAGCTGTGTGTAATAAATTATATTACACCAGAGATGAACCTTGTGTGCCCCCACACCCCCCCCCCCCCCCCTCAAATTTTGGATGATCATTGCCTTTAATGACTGTAATAACGAGGAGAAAATCATGGACACAATCGTTATGTAAAATTTTGGGAGGTGAACAAGGTGCATTATGGTCTTAACATTTGAACAGGATTTTCAATGTTCAGATGGTTATACAGTAAGCCAAAATTATTGATTGAGTATTGCATGCTAGGAGCATAGCTTTAGCTTTTTTGGTCATGTGACTAACAAAATACATGTAGTTGTAGAGAGTAATATTGCATTGTCCGCAATGGGGGAAAAACCAACCAGTCTAAAGATTTATTCGTACCCATCCCTACATATAAATGAACGTTAACGTTCAACATGACAACAACAACAATCTTTAGACCATAGAAAAACCAAGTCAAGGCGGGGGAAGGAAACACAAAAATTCAGAGTAAGAAAGGACCAAATTTTGATTATAAAAAAGGTGGAAAAAGGATTACCAGGGAAAAGGAGTCTTGTTTCAAGCACATACAGCCTTACTTAAGGCTCAAGATTTGTGGTTTGCTCAACTCCTACAGTCACTCTAACCATCAACACCCAATGCACATGGGTGAAAAAAAAAAGCATGGGGATGGGGACAGTGGACCTAAATATTTTTCTTAACCAACTGCCTCATTTAAGTGGAAGGTGGTCGCTAGGATACAAAGGCGCTTCCACTGTGGCCTGCCAGCCCCTAGATAGAATACCCCATGGCTGGTAAATCCCCGCAACCCAGCCATAGGCCCCCATTATATTCCAGGCACCGTCACACTGATGAAACAGTGGAATGAAGAAAAATAAGGGAGGGGGGGAAGACGCTAAAGCAACTGCTCCACAGACTGCTGCACAAACGCTTAACGAAGAACTCAAAAATCCTAGCAGGGTACAAAGCTACCACGTACCATTTGAGCCTGCACTTATGGGATTGACCGCTGGATGCCTGCTAAGCGTGTGGACTACTTGGCCTCTAAGCTTGTGGACTGCTTGACCTCTAAGCTCATCGCTAAGCTTATGAACCGCTTGACCAGTAAGCTCGTGGACCACTTGACTGCTAACTCATGGTGTTTAAAACTTAGTTAAACTATAAAATATACCTTCTGTACACTGTATATATAATGGTATATGTAGTTTCTGTTCATACGACTTATCAGCTATGGCAACATTTTACATTGCTTTTTCTTTTGTTGCTTTTCTTACAGCACAAGTCACCTGACTACTCTGCAGTGTATCTAATTTTCAAAACTGATGAAGGAACTGGTGAAGAAGGTCATGGACTTACATTCACTTTGGGACGAGGAAATGAGCTAGGTACACAACCAATACAATAAATATCTGTACAGGCAGAGTTTTTCACACATGTTGTTTTGGCATGTATAATATACATGTACATGTAAAAGACTGTGAAGGCAGCCCTGTCCGAGAAAAAGTTAGGTGCCAGGGAAGACCAAGTGCTGCTACATGAAGTAAATTGTGTCATTTTATATTAGAACTCATACTTGTGAGATGGAAAAGAAAAAGTTGAGCAGTCAATAACATGCATGTAACTGCTTAGTTTACTTGTAAGTGTATGTTGTATTATTATCTGCTGGATGCACTGAATATAATAATATTTTAATATTTTAGAATTTTAAGGTGTACTTTGCTTAAAGGGTAGAGGAGGGGTTAATGGTCCCCTTATAGAGTTACCCCCACTTCCCTTTTCTGAAAATTTATTAATAATGTCCAAGCCAAACTACATGTCTTTTTACACTTAGTCTATTAGATGTAGTTTAAGTTTTGTTCACATCTGGATGTGAAAGAGAACCGCCGCCTGGTTAGCTCAGTTGGATAAGCGCCGGTCTGCCAAGCGGGAGGCTGCTGGTTCAAGTCCCGGCTGGACCAACACTCAGGGTCTTTAAATAACTGAGGAGAAAGTGCTGCCTTTGTAAAGACATCTGCAAATGGTCAGACTTTCTAGTCTTCTCGGATAAGGACGATAAACTGTAGGCCCCGTCTCACAACCCTTGCATATATAAATTCTGTGGGACATTAAAGAACCCACACGCTGTTCGTAAAGAGTAGGAGACGTAGTCCCCGGTGTGGTGGTCTATCTCTTATGGGGGGAGGGACTGTTACGGGCCTGCAGTAATTGGCGTCATGCTGTTGCGGTGACCCTGCCAATAAAATAAAAATAAAATAGACTAGTAATGCTCTTTTGTCTTTTTCTTTTAGTCATGAAAGCTGTTGAAACCTATGGTAAAATGCTGATTGGCAGAACAACTGAGGATATTTTCAGTAACTTTGCAAGAGTTTGGTGGGAATTAGCCCACGAAAGCCAGTTTAGATGGGTATGATGAGTTAATAATGATCCAGAGCTGCAAGTAACATTTATTTGGTGATTGGTCAGTGTCTAACAAAATCTTTTAACCGTGATTGGATATAGTTTCCTGTTAAAGTTAATAGAGATCAGGCTATATGGTTTTGCATTTGAATGAAATCTCAAGAAATTCTAAAACAACTCTGTCACTCCTGAACTAACCAAGCTCAGCTCCCAGGCTCATTTGCAAACTCTGGTAGAATTCATGTATTCCCAACCTGCCACATACATCTGCTGTAAACATCATTTACAAGTATGATTATACATTGTACTCACTATCTGTCTTCTCATTGGCTAAGAGCCTACAGCTAATTTTGGAAATCAGTGTAACCTACAAATTAGGTAGTTATCTGCTAGCAGATAACTAACTTATCTGAAGGTTGCACGTGGAGTGCATCATTTCTAACTTATCTGAAGGTTGCACGTGGAGTGCATCATTTCCAATAACAATATCAATTCAGGTTCCTTGCAACGGTGTGTTTGTCATTATTTTCTTCTAAAAAATGTATAATAAAACAATAATATAATTAGATTTGGTTTTTGTGATATCCTGATTTCACTTACCTTGACCTTGATTATTCCAGATATGAGGCACAGTTTCAGGATATAAATAGCTGTAGTTCAAATCATTTGTATAATACTTTTTTAATAAAAAAAACGTCTAAGTTTTGCAGGCTTTAAAAATACTTTTGCTGATAAGGGTGTTTTGTTCTGGTGGAGTTGCACTAAAATAGATAGTAATAGGTAATTCAAAAAAGTTGTTTGTCGAGATCTGCACAATTCTTCACATCATTATATAGTTTACCATTAATTTTTTAAATATTTTAATAATTGTTCAGGTGGAGTTACACCACAGCAATATCTTACATTGTATCATCAATGTCATTTACTTCTTCACTTTTGATTCAGCTTGGTCCAGAAAAAGGTGTCATTCACTTAGCACTAGCCGCAGTAGTCAATGCATTATGGGATCTTTGGGCAAAAATGGAAGGCAAGGTACTGTAGACTGTTGTGAACTTTAGTTTTAAACCATGCCCACTAGCTTCACTGTTACATTCTTTGTTTAATGATTGTCGTGGTAATAAAACTTAAACAATGGAAAATGCTATGAAAGTAGTGAGTAGTTTAAAAATAATTTACACCTTTTTTATGTTTATTTTACTCTAACAAATGTATAGTATCATATAAAATGAACAAAAAAATTTGAATTTTGAATTTCCAAACTGAAATCTGTTTTTAGAACTTTTAATCTGATCATGATCACTTAGTGGGTGAAACTCTGAGTTGCAACTTTATTTTCATCCTTTGGATTTGTTATACATATATATATCAGGGTGTTCATTAGGCATCGGAGATCGGAGAATTTTCCGTTTACTACACACTATTCTACGGCTAACATGTGATAGGCTATATAAACTATTTTCTATTGAGACATGGAGCCTCTTTCACAATATTTTCCTGTAAAGTTTTGTTCTCCTGCTACTAGAATTCTTAGTGAAAACCCTGATATATTGGATTACTTGGATTTTTATTTCAGTTGTTTATTGGTACGTGTGCACACGCACAATTTACTTTTGGGCGCGTGCATTATTTATTTATTTATTTAAGTTGCGTGTACATTTAGTTCGTTTAATAACGTCTTAGTTTTGCTTTGCGTTATTTTCCTCACTTATATGTGTTGTCTGTGACTGTGCTCACACAGTGGGTGGCTCCTCCTAAAGTGTTCTGCAATTGGTATAGGATTTAATGGAGCTGAAACCAATTGTGGAATTGCACGCATTTTAGGCATCCTACTGATGAACAGTTGGGATACGTAGATAGATTTTTTAGCAACTACTATAATTTTCAGTCTGTCTACTTTGAATTATATTAGACGGTTTAGTATTGTGGGATATTTTTATGAGTCTCACTGTACAAATTATATATTTTGGCAAGCCTGTAGGGCCGTTTAAAAAAATTAATTCCTTTATTGCCATTTTCTTTTTTTGTTACAGCCACTTTGGAAACTTCTAGTAGATATGGTATGTCGATAATTATTATATATTTTCTTTACTCTTTAAGAGAAACTGCCACTTACAATAATTCCCATCTTCTTAGTTCCTGATATAGTTTTTGAAATTCATACAAGTTTTGATTCATATTAAGCCATGCCAATCAAAAATAAGCTATTATTATTATTATCATCATAAGATTGTTATTGTTAATTCCAAAGGAAATACCAGTTTAAAACATCAAAATAGTTTGGCAGGTGAAAAAATAATGATTACATTGATTGTGCCTCAAAAAGGTACATTTTGTGATAAATTACTTGTATTTTTTTATATGCAATATATTCTAACCTGAGTATATTTTGCTTAAAATACTTCATTTCTAAGATTCACATTATCAGGAATTTCAGAGGTTTTGCGGGCAGATGTTTTGAAAGCACAATAAACTTATTAAATGAGCATAAATTTAAGTTATTTTGTCCAGAATATTGGTTTTTAATCTATGATGAGACGTCTTGTGGATTTTGAGTTTGGATGGGATTTGTTGAGCTCAGTTGTGTAAAATCACACCACTGCATAATGATTAAATATCAGAAGCCCTTTGACAACTACATCATCTTTCTTTTACCATACAGCCTCCTGAGCAGCTGGTGTCAACAATAGACTTCACTTATTTGTAAGTATATGCAAATTTTCAGCGGTACAGTAATCAGACCCCTCTTTGTGTTTTAAAAGGAGTACATGTAATAGAACGCTGTGATTAACTGCTGCCTAAAGTTAACTTAATGTACAGTGTATAGTGATTACTAGTTTGTAAGATCGTAGACTCTGCAAGATGTACAATGTACTGCACTCTTATTCTAACCCCCAATCACCATCAACTCTGGCAGTTAGGTGACGCTGATCTTTATTAAAGTCATGTAACTCAAATGTTAACTCCAAATCAGGGAAAGTCAAATTGTTGTCAAGAAAAGCTTATTGGGCTGATGAAGTTTTGCTTCCTTAGCAACATTTTCTGATAAACTGAAATATTTAAAATTCAAACAAAAACAAAAAATTCAATCAAGAGTATTGTTCATAACTTTAAGCATTCATTCAGCCTTCTTGTCATCAACTAATACATGATCATGTTAATTCAATCACAAGACTATTCATTGTTAAACCTCTTTAGGTCTGATGTACTTACTAAAGAAGAAGCAATAGGTTTGTCATGCTTTTTTGTATTTTACTTTGTTATTGATTATGCTATCAGTTAATTGTTCATAGGGGAAAAAGCCTCCTGATTATGACAATAGGTACAAGTCTGTACCTTAACTAGTGTTTTGTACACCAGTTGTTTATCCAGAATCCAGAAATGAAATCATTAACATTATGCATCCCACTTGAATAAATTTATTGTATACATTACGTTGATGGGAACAATAATTAATCAATCCATCCAGTCCATTTCATTTAATGAGGGTAAAAACAAGTTGGAGTTGAAAAATAAGTGCTTGTAAACTTTAGGATTAGAAATGAGCAATAATAAACGGAAAAAGTTCTTACTTGACAATGTTCCCTTCCCAATTTAAGAAATACAAAGTTATTTTAGAGGCCAGCATCAAATATCAAATTAAAATTTATGCTTGACTTGAGGCTGAGGGGAATGAAGCAAAAGAAATGAACTAGTGTCATGCGACTTCTGTTGTTAAAAATTACCCTAGACGAGGAGCCAAGAATTTATTGTAATCATATCATATCAAACCGGTGTGTTATTATAATTATATTTATGTGGCTGGTATATAAAACGTCCTTGACATTCAAAGGGCTAATACCCCACAGAAATGTGTAATCATCATCATCATCATCATCATCATCATCATCATCATCATCTATTCACCAGTCATCTTTGTTTGCAACCTGTACTACTTCTAGTGAATTCATTTTGTGGAAGATGGATGCCTCACTTCTTCTTGATGGCCTTTGTTTAAAACATATTGTTATAATTAAACTTGATTCATTGACATCTGCATGCATGCATTCTGCAGTTACAAGCAGTACATTTATATTTAATTCCATAGCCATATTGGGCATCTTCTTAGCACAAAAATGTTGCTTTTTAGGTATTTTGAAGAAAAATGCAGACAGCAAGAAACAAAGAGGTAACTACATGTATATTTGAAATTACAGCTTTCTGTGTCTAAGAGAGTGAATTTGGTGACACTGAACAAATTGAAACTTGTACACTGTTGCAGTTAGTTTAATTGTACATTTTATTTTACATATAATTTATAACTTGACGTTCTTGTAAAGAGGCATATTTTCTCATTAGTTTGATGAAAATTTTACGAGAGCTGTTAAAAACAAGGTCAGCGTATGCATATTGCCATAAATTTACCAAGAAATGTAATGCAAAGCACATAATTTTTATTGATGTGCTTGTGGAAATGAAAATGATACTGAAAATTAGTAGGATTTGATTATAGTTTTTTTAATGACATGCACAGGCTCAAGTTCAACTTTAGCTACCGTAACATGTTATTTTACGATTTTTTTCAGAGCAAGAGATGATTTCCAAAGGATATCCTTCTTATACAACATCTGCCGGTTGGCTTGGATACACAGACAGTCAGCTTCGTGAACTGTGCCAAAAGTATCTTAAAGCTGGTTGGACAAGGTTTGTTCAAGTGCATCATTCCTATAAGGGGCTGGTCCTTAGGGTAGCTTTGTTTGTTTTACCAGTCTAGGGAAACTTGCTAAACAATCTGTTTCAAACAATTATGTTTCCCTATGTGTTGGACTTGTATAATTTTACAAGCTGATTATAAAATTATAATAAAATGAATATTATGAAGGAATCTTATTAAGTCGTAAGCAAATATGTGTGGGTAGGTATTGTACATCTTTTATGTATAAGAAATGATGTACTGTTGGATAGTTTTCAATTTAAAACTATAATTAAGAGGTTATAACCTGAAAATTTACTTCTCCACTAAGGCCCTTCCTTTTTACATCAAAAAAATATTAAAGTAGTCATGCAGTGTGTGTGTCGACTTTTTTTACAGTGGTTGTATGGATGGAGTAAATATATATGTTGTAACTTTTGCTGTTGTCAACAGATTTAAAATGAAAGTTGGTTCTGATGTAAATGATGACATTAGGAGAGCAGCTATATTTAGAGAGGAGATTGGATGGGATAATTTTCTGGTAAGTTTTAAGAGACACAGGCAGCTATGGTGAGGACCACACTGACCTGGACACAAGTTTTGCTAGTTTGAAAAACTTTATACCTCAACCCATGAATAAAATCAAAGTATGTGTGCAATACATGTCAGTAGAAATCCGCCTTTATCGTCACCATCTTCCCTAGTGTTTGATTCTAATTTCAGTCTTTTACTGAAAACCTCTTTCTGAGTATGCTTGGACTCATATGATATTATTATCATATATTTTGGTTATAAACAGTATCCAAAGGAACAAGAAAAAAAGAGGTGGAAAACGTGTAAGCATTGGGGCAAGAGATCGCCTGCATTGACTAAAATAACAAGAGAAATTGAAAAAATCAAAACCATTGGGGAGCAAGTCATTGTTATATTTATTTGGAAAATCAAGTTTTGTCGACCTGGAGAAAGGTTCATTCCAAGGCAACTTTCAGCAATGATTCGGACTTCGCGTCATTTTTCACGTGATTCTTCTAATTCAGAGGTATTCATCAATGTTTGGCTTTCCCTGGACAAGTCCATCAATGAATTCTCAATGGTATCAAAAAACTGCGTGCTCTAATTTGAATAAGGGTAAACAAGATTTGACTTGCATTACTTTGACTCCACAAGGTTTGTTTAGATATTCCAAAATGATGGGCTTCTCACTTTCTGTTTCACGCATGTATCTTGTGAAAATTATAGTATCTGATGCGCATTTCCAAAACTAGTATGAGACTTTAGAATCCATGTGCTCCATACATTATTTTCATAGGCAATGGATGCAAACCAGCGCTGGGATGTCAGTGAAGCTATTGATTACATGAAACAGTTAGCCAAATTTAAACCAATCTGGATAGAAGAACCAACCTCTCCAGATGACGCATTAGGTGATTTTAACTCCTAAGATAATCAGATGTACCTTTTTGCTACAGTGTACCAGCCAAATAAGGCTAAAAATTGGGAGAGTAGTCTCTCATATTATTTTTGCTTTGTTTGGTCCTATTTGGTACTGTGAACCACTCTAATGTTGCTGAAAAACGGAGTTTCACTTTTTTCTGGCTGTGTTTATTTTGATAACTGAGGTATTCCCCATGTCATTAATAGTTATGTTGTAAATGTCATGCATAGACGAATGTAACAACTCCTAGAATGTTGATACATAGGCTTTAATTGTTCAGTCAAGCAGGTGACTTATAATTTGAGTTTTTGCACTTTAGGAAATTAGAGAGTCAGCTGCATATTATGCACCTTTTAAATCACTTTCTAACTAATGTTATTAGACAGTTAACTGCATTGATTAACATTATACAGGTCATGCTGCTATTTCCAGGGCACTGGAACCTTATGGTATTGGTGTCGCCACAGGAGAACACTGTCAAAACAGGGTCATATTTAAACAGTTATTCCAGGCTAAAGGATTTCAGTTCTGCCAGATTGACAGCTGTCGAATGGGTGGATTAAATGAAGTATTGGCTGTGGTACTCATGGCTGCTAAGTTTGGAGGTAAAATTACTTATTACTAAAATAAAGATTGTATACAATAGCATGTACATGTTGCTTTTGTTCTTTTTTCTTAGGATTCAAGAAGATCTGTCATTTTGGTTACCACATTTCAACCACTTGTAACTGCTTATCCTTAGCCCAAAACAAAGTGAAATACAGGGAGATTAAGGCAAAATATGTTGTTTTCCTTTTAATATCATCCCATGATAAGTAACTCTAACCTTTCTGCATTTTATTTTTTTCTCGTTGATTTCAGTTCCTGTATGTCCTCATGGTGGTGGTGTTGGTTTGTGTGAATACATTCAACACATTTCAATCTTTGACTATATCTGTGTCTCAGCATCATTAGAAAACAGGTTAGAAATTCTGTTTGAGTTTTAATTCCAGCAATGTTGATGAGAGGTTAGAGATGTTACGATCACAAAATCTTTGGCTATATGGCCCTCTGTTGGTACAAAATTTTTCTGCCAACACTATCATCTCATAAGTAATTTGCTTCTGAGTTTGCATTGTTGACATTCGCTGGTTCTCAGTTCCCACATGAGCTGATCGACGGCAGTCTGTACCTTTTTGAAAAGGTTTAATTTTACGAGAGTCAGATTCCCGTGACCTTAGTATCGAGATGTTATTGGTACATTGATGAGATCTTAGTTTATGAACGTGACCTTTCAAACTGCTATTTGGATCACTCTTGATTCAATCATTCTATATTGCTTTTGCCTTTATTTGGCCAAAAGGTTGTTTGTAATGAGATATTTGCATCAACTCTGAATCATTCACGATCGAGCTTCCACGATATCATTCTTGGACAGTGATTTTTTGTTGACTGAAGGCATCGTACACTTATCCCTCGTATAAAGGACTTGTTTGAATTTGAAACAGAAGAGATGTCTTAAACGACATTTGATTCTTTTTCTGCTGCAGGGTAACTGAATTTGCCGACCACCTTCATGAGCATTTTATCCATCCTTGTATAGTAGAGAATGGGGCTTACAAAGTTCCTATGGTGAGTTGTTGTTGTTGCTGTTGTTTCTTAATAATTCAGTAGTAGTTCCAACACCTGGTTTTTTTTTCTTTTTAGAGCCCAGGGTATAGTGCAGAAATGCTGAAGAAATCCTTAGATGCATACGAATTTCCTTGTGGAACAGAGTGGCGAAGGCTAATTAGAGATGGGCTTTTTAAGATTTAACTGAAAATATGAAATAATATTTTAGGAATAGTTTCATTCAATTATACAAATTGATTTTTTCTTAGTTAAGAGGAATTTATACAGACTCATTTCTTGGAAATCCTCTACCAGGTAGTTAGTAACTCTGTTGGCATTTTAAAATTTAAACAAGTTTTGATGACAAATTAAGCAGAAATGTTCGAATAATCCTGAATAATAGATACTTCTTTTGACATACTTAATAAGAGCAAGAGACACACTGCTCTTGTCAGGTTTGTCTTCAGACATGCAGGTTCCTCCGAGGAGAAGTGTCAGACAAATTTTTGGCTTTTTTAGTTCTTCAGGTTCACCCTCTCAGATTCAAACGAGTATACTTTACTTTTTCTTACTCATTGCCACAATGATTATAATTAAGTCAGTTTCGAGGGTGTAGAAGTTCATTAACGGTTTCCTTTCTTATTTCACAATATATTTCTTTCGTTTTTTCACCTTTTCACTGATGTTATGAAGAGAAACTAGTTTATTTTTGAATTAACCACTTAAAAATACCCTTTTAACAATACTTTTCCGAATTTAGATCGAAAGGAAATCGTGCAAATCTCTCTCTCGCTTTCGTCTACTGAAAACTCCCGGATAATATATGTAGTACAGGGATCAGATATTATGTTTATTGGACTATCTTTTAAGAATGGTAATCCAGACATTTTGCTTCAATTTTAAAACGCGTTTATTGTCACTCTGATCAGTTACAGCGTAAGTGTTAAAAGATGCCTCCACAACCTTATGGCAAGTCAAACTGTATTTTACATCTTAGCCTCAACGTTTAAAACGTTGCGACTAAACTGTAAAATACAGTTAAACTTAAAAAATAAAGGTTACAGCTTCTTAAAGATCTTGAACCCAGTTGACTTGTTTTGCTTCGCGCAGGCATATTTGCTGGTGGAGCTGCAGCCGCGAGCGTAAAAGCGACCCCCGTAGTAGTATAGCCATTTATTGTAGCCACCGAATGGATACTTGAATGCGACGGTATCGCCATATTGCACCGGAGTACCATCGACAGCATTCCTTGAAAATATTTGGAAAACCGTATAGTAGTAACTTAACCAGTTGTTTCCATTCATCGAACTGGTAGTCCTACAGAAAAACCAACAGTAACAATAATAAGTTCAATTATTCTGATATTGGATGGGACGTCTTAAGTGAGTACTTATGGAAATCAAATTATTTCAGGAGCATACGCTGCTGGTTATTTTAAGAAAGAAATGTGTGTCAGCTGGGATTGACTTTAAGTCTAATGCTTTGAAAACTATAGCCTGCATGACAATCGTTTCCGTTTCCTTTTAGCCAAGCAACAGAAGCGCTGAATGTTTCAAATACTTACGAATACATGCGACAGCTGTAGCTGGTAGACGTGTCACATCTGAAATGGTAACTGGAACTGTAGGAATGGTTGATAAGGGTAACTGTATCACCACTGTTGATTGGTTGTCCGTTCATTTTGCCCATGCTATAGATAGTAAACCTCATGTTGTTAGAACAGGAAGACCATTTGGACCCAGCAATCACAGCACCGGGGCAGGTATACCACTGACAGTAGGATGTTCCACATAACAGCCAGTACTTTGAGTAGGAGCCAGAAGGGTAAGACGAACGCAAGGCAATGGTGTCACCACTATTGATGATGGGATATCGGTGACCTTTAAGGAGAAACACAATCAGTTAACAACTTAATCGCTTAACTATGTAGTCCAAGATAAAATACACAGTCTTTGGCAGTAAATGGGACTAAAGGTTGTTGGGTGCACCCTGGGGTAAAACAAGGGTGGCAGCAACACACCCCATAAAGTGCATGCAATAAGGGTGGCAAATGTCCATCAATCAATCGATATTTTGATGATTCTAGTCGAGAAATTCAGAGGTAAAAATGACCGTAATAAGATACAACGTGTGGCAGAAAATTTAGTCTTTCGTGATTCAGTTCAGTAACAAAATTACTGCCTGGTAGCCTCGAATGTGCGGCCTTCGGATACTTTGTAATATATCAGAGGATCGAGTATAAAGCGAGCAGCAGTTTCTCCGACTACAGAATGGGTGAAAAAAGTGTACGAGTCATTTAAGATTTTACCGTCAGATAAACCGTTCCAAATTTCTTCTCTAGGCCCATAAAACTGAATGTGAGCGTTACCATTAAGGGTCATGCTGTTGCTCGAGAGGCTTACGGACGCAGAATCTACGCCAACCGCCAAGCAGTACGCAAGAAAAACGAAGACGGCGACTAGTTTCATGTTCGAATGATCGAGGACTAAAGAATCAGTGTTGCGTTTTTGAACGCTGAACGCCAACCCAGTGATCTTTAGAATAAAACTGAACATCTTTTCATTTACTGTAGGTAATAAATTGTTTGTTAAAACTTGAGATGAAACTTGTTTTCGACCTTGCTAACATGTTTCTTAGTTTATTGACGGCAATATAAACTATGGTGCTATTGAATTGTCAAAGAAACAATGTGCAAAGCAAATCTGTTTTTTATCATGACCAAAACGGTTAATGATCAGTTCGGCTTAATGGTAGATGCATAATCATATCATCCGATTATGTCTATCACGCAAATGGTCTTCGCACCTTGTCTAGTAGGATTTTGCACGTACAAAGAGTTTTTTTCTCTTAATTTCTTTTTTTTTGAGAAGGCCAAGACTAAAGCTGATACTGCTTTTATTGTTGATATTCAGTGTAAATGTACTGAGCAATCTATTAACCACGTTGTCTATAGAAACATGTATAGAAAAGGGATGGGGATAACGCCATAACTTTCTTCAGTATAGGATAAGGATACACTCTCTTTCATATAATAATGTTCTTATTTTTCTGCCGATTTTAGGCGAAAATATTCTTATATTTAACGTAAAAAGAAAGAATTTATCATGATACTTTATGCGGTTTGGTCAGTCATTTCTTTTGTGCCGTATACTGTACATATGTGTTGCAGGTACCTTTCATCAAGCTGTCTTAAATAATTTTAAATACATATAATTGTATTGCCTTTTTTTTATTTACAGATTTTCAACTCAAAAAATATATGTCATATCCTTTTCACTAATCTCAGTCTCGGCGCCATTCTTAAAAAGCCTCGATATTCTAATAAAATATATTCTTTAAAAAAGGGTAACGCAATTGGTCCCCCAAACATGTATCTACTGGATAGCGATAGGTGGATGTAGCGCCAGAAAATCGATTTTTGTTTTGTTGTGCCAACGCAGTTAAATTCTCGCTTGTTGTGGTCAGTTTTTACTATCACATCATGATCCTTTTTGAACATAAAATCAGTATTTTTTTATTCCATGCAGCTGGTTTATCGCAGGTTTTATCGAAAATTTTTATCGAAACTCGATCCTGAGAAACAGATGTTGTGAATTTTAAACCTTTCCTACCTATTTTGATATATTATTATAATCCTAGCCAAAACCTTCACCCATCTGAAAAAATCAACTTCACAGTGCATAAAGCAATGTGGTATATACGCCAATGTTCCACAACAAAAATATTTTCTAAGGCTTCGCTCGTTCAATTTTAAACTTTCAAACTTCATGTTCACTAAAATAATATCCCGTCTTCAAGAATCCACACCAATTCCGAATCCTGCTGTATCCAGGCGCGGATCCCCACTAGCCTCCACTGTTTAACGTAAATCGGTCAGATTTTTCGTAATAAATACATTTTTAGAAATAAAAAACACTTTCCAAGTTAAAATCTGGTAAACATCCCGTCTGAATGACTCGGAAACCCAGGAAAGGGGACGTCAAGGAGTTAAAAATCCAAAAACTTTTCTGAGGGAGCCTGCCCCCGGACCCTTCTAGAGGCTTGCGCATTCGGCACTCGTTTAGAAAATCGGTCAGTATTTCTCCTAGATCTGCGCCTGGCATCAGCACTGAAAATTTGCGTAACAAAGTTAGGCGTCAGTTCCTCGAATTCAAGTCAGTATATTGGAATGGAATTACCTGAAATGTCTTCTGACTTATTCAGCGGGAAATTGGCATCCAGTTCCGCAGAACAGTCCACTTTGTTTGCCTAATTCGACTGAAGCGATTGGACTCCTTCGCAAGGGGAACTCAATGAATTTTTTCCGCTAGAATAACATTGTTCGAAGAAGCAATTATATTGCTTATAAATTTCTAAAGCTCAAGAAAGGCTAAAAATGTCTGGATAACCCAGTTACGTTCTTCTTAGATATTCGTAGTTTTTCTACTGATGAACTTTAACCAAGACGATTTTAGGAGGTTGTTGCACCAAGATATTGATATTAGTAATAAAGAACAGGTACTCCTAAAATTTCGCTAAAAGTATTCTACTTGACACTTCGCGATCAGGTAACTCTCATTTGTCTTAATCAAGACAAAATGCCCTAGAATCTTCTCCTAAAAGTCACCTAAAACTTTCGAGACGACCACATTAATAAGTTCCCCTACGAAATCCAGAGTATTAACTTAATAGTTTTTTTAGGGCAGCTCCAAATTAACGCAAAACAGGCGGCTTCTAAAGCATAGAGAAAACCCATTGACACTCTTCGGACGTATTTGAAAACATGCAATATTTAATTGGTAGTTGGTGCACCTGCCTTCGACTCTATAAACATCTCTACTGAAGATTCATCGTTTTTAAAATACGTGATTGGTTGTTAGGTTTATTTCTTATTATAAATTTAACCACTGCTACTTGCCTCTTCCCAGTCAACCCAGTTCCTCTCACATCAAGTTTCTCATTCTGTTTGCTGGTTGAAACCTTCAAAGGAAAAAATAGGAGCAAGTGACCTTTGCCTCCATATTTTCTTTTCTTGGAGAACTTACCTTGAATACCGTGATCGAATATGTAAAGTGCTGTTTGATGAAACAATAGAAGAGTGATTCAGTTTACGTACGTGGAGGTTTATCGGATACTGAGTTCTGGGAAATGTTACAGGTCGAACATTTCCACGCTCTCCATCGACCCTTACTGTCAGTTAGGCAACAAACTGGTAACTGCTAATTTGCAAGTTACGAAATATCAAGTCAACGTTTACCATTTTCGTGTAGTATACCACTAACTACGAAAGCCTTATAAATAAAATTGTCAGTTCAGATCAATAAATGTTTGATCAATGCTATGAACCGGTGATTCGTGCCAATGTGATCGCTCTGCCAAACATATTAACTTAGCAAATTGGCAAGCAGAGGGTAGCTGAAAGGTCTCAGGTGACGAAATTTCCCTTATCATTGTGAGAAGTACAACCTTAATAAATCAAAGACCACTCTCATACATTTCGTGCCGATTCTGTTTATTTTTTTTGATTATTCACTACAGGTTTTGGAGACATGTTTAACTTTCACTTTCTGTGACGCTTGTATACCTCATATCTTTATGATAAGAAAAATTTTTACTAACTCTGTTCATCTTAATCCAGGAAAGAAAGAGTTAATCCATATCTTTGAAACAAAATCTACCATCAAAATTTTAGTTTTTTAAAAACGTTACTCTGACACAACCAACGTTCACCGGGCCGCAAATAACAATCTCATTTGGGGCCACGTCATCTCGGTAACGGAGGGATAATCGGCTCCTGGTTGAGAAGGCGCAATTTTTTTACTCTTCTTGATTTTTACACACATTCCCAGCGAATGTAAAGAAATGTATTTTTTTAACCTATATGTTACCACTTAGTAATAAACAAGTCTCGCACGAACAGACAATTTATAGCGTTTTGCTCTTTTCTGTCTGAACAATGATCGGAAGTTTATGCCTAATTAAACAACATATGTTAACAAAGCCGGCAAAAGCAAATAACCTTCCAGCAAACGAAAATCCATGAAACGTTTTGTTTGAACATACAGTTCAAGCGAAATTGATGAAGTATATCAATTTTATATCAATATCAAAGACCCGTAACATCTTCTAGTAGCTCCAAACATGTCATCTCTGATAAAATTTTGTGAGATTGTTGAGTGCGCTTGAAGATTAAAATCCCTGCGCGGCGTTGTTACTTAACAGCGTAGTTGCTTAACGTTAATTTAAAAATTGTAAAATCGACGTGATGATTTATGTTCAAAAAAGTCTTAAACGGCGTTTCAGCAATGCTGCCTTGTCTATCGTAAAGTAGAGGGTGCTTTTTTAAAACGCCCTCTACTCAGTATATGAGGAACTTGTAAAAATGACTACAAACTTTTCCTCGCTGGACTAACTCGAAGTCGCCTCTTTTATTTTCGATTGATTCATTAAATTTGTACCAAATCTAAGATTAATACACTTAATATTTTCGCGTGCAGAGGGTTTGGTACTATTTGTACAACTACTGTTTTAAAAAACACAGGTTTTTGCTAATTCTCAAATGACCCGCAAGGAATTAACTCCTGTTTATACTGTTTCCCTTTCGGTGATCGCTCTTTACCGAAAACATGATCAGTTGCTAAGTTTTTTTTTCTCCCCGTGTTGCTTATTATTCCGGTCGCAGAAAAAATAGAACGCTACCCACTCAAGACAATAGTGCTATTTTATATGATTGAAAATAATAGAAGTATAAATGTGGCTAGGGCCCTTAATTATACTTAAACGCGGGAAGTTAATCTGCTTAAGACGCGTTTGGCTAAAGCTCAAAACAAAAGTGCTGATGAAATTTGGCCAAATGTAATTGTTTGTTTGCCTCTAGAATCTTGGAAACAGTGCTTGTGTAACCAATGTTTTATAGCAACAATTTCGTTAAGCTTAGCGTGCACACGGTCGTGCGTCTGAGATTTACTGTGTACCTAAGTCCGCATTTATTGATCTGAACGTCAAAGACTAGTAAGATTTCTTGTTGCCGTTGACGAAAATTGAATAGTCTTAAGGGAAAAGGTATTAACATTTTTATACTACTCAACTGAGTGCTCCTAGATAAGAAAGGAAAATCACATTTGTCTTCACGTTTTGTTTTGTTTTGGTTTTTATTTAGAGTGATGCTTTGACCACAGAAGAAATGTCTGACTTTATCAGTCTCTAATGATCAGTACTGACAGAAGTTAAGGGACATGACGTTGTATACAGACTGTATTATGAAAGCAAGAATATCATACTCACACATTGTCTCCCTCTCACGGACAAGGAATTACTATGCCAAGCAGTGTATTATAGTTGAAAAAAGTTTTCTCTTGATTTTTAAAAGCTACTTCCGCGACAGTTCAACTAAGATTTCGATACTTAATACACATGTACCGTATTATTCCTTTTCTGTTCTTTTATGTAAACACCATCCTCGAAGACCCAGGGGCAGTTACTCGGGTCGATAAATTGCTCGTGGTGAAAGTTTACTGTAAGATCGAGACGAGCTCGTCTACCTTTAAGCAAAATGCCTTTTTTTGTAAAAAAGAAATCTCCGCAAGAAATCATACATTCCTTTCACTAAAAAATTGCCTGATTATTAGGGTGCGTATTCACTTGTGCTACCGTCATATAAATTGCTGGCATGGTACAACCACACTGCGTAGATTACGGAAGCAACTCGAAAATTGTGTTTTGCTTTCGGGCGTGGTTAAGTTTATCTATAAACCCTATGTACTCTATTAAACAAGAAACGATGACAGAACTCAAATTGTCCGGGTGCAAACAACATTCAGATTGCTAGTAGAGAAATTAGAATGAGGCAATCATTTAGGGAAATAATGGGAGGAATGCGTCAGGTAGAAAATCCTGAGAGAAGGGGCCCAGTTATATATTTGGGCCTGGGGAGAGTTGAAAGTGAGCTAGTTGGGTGGGTATGGGTAAGATACTTTATCCCACGGGCCTTAGGCCGACATTTACGTCACAGAGCTTTCTTGGTGCTAGTCAGCGGTCAGTACCCACCGAACGACTCTGGACGAGGTTCTAACTACTAAGGAACTTCTTTCATCCCAGGCCTGCTCGTTCGTTTATACCCGATTTAAATACGACTTTGGTAATCATAATAAAGCTTATTCCTTGATTGCTTGTAACAGTGCTAGCCTTTTCTTTATTGGCTCTATTACTAATTTATCAAGAAATACACTTAACATTTTCACAGAAGCCGTGGGAGACTGGATACCATTTTTACATGGTCCAATCACTGAATGGGAATCAAAATGTAAGCCGGATAGATTCTTCAGAGAATGCGATTAAGCGACATGAAAACGATCGATCCGCTAACTTTTTGGTGGAGCCTCACTCTAAAAAGTTGACGTTATTTGACAATTAAAACAATCGCCACAGAAAAAAGAAAACATCGCCAGAGTGTAGGCTTAAATGACATATATCAGACCTACAGATGGTAGAGTCAATCATCAATAAGAAAACGCTAAAATCCTTTGGATTGCTGATAGGGTAAGAATTACGTGTTAACCTTTTATATTCTAAGCTTCCTTAATCCGATTATGAGATACTCCACAAGTTCTTTGCTAACTGAACCGTAAAAGAAGGCTGTGAATTAATTTTGTAATTTAAGAGTGTAAAAGGCGCACATGTATCAGTTATCTATAC
This sequence comes from Porites rus, assembly GCA_964035705.1. NCBI lineage: Eukaryota > Metazoa > Cnidaria > Anthozoa > Scleractinia > Poritidae > Porites > Porites rus. The sequence continues at coordinate 1,518,000 of OZ038002.1, forward strand.
CTGTGAACTCACCTGTGCCAGTTTTCAAGTGAAATCTCTTGAGCTGTTCTTTACAATGGTAGTGTTAACCAGTTACAGTTGTCTTAAATCTTGTATCGTGAAACTGATCGAGCAGTGCTTCCCTGTCAGTATCCTTCCACACACGTGTGTACACAAACTTATTCTATAGAGTTGGGGTTGTACTTTTCTGTGATGTTTGTTTGCTGATAAATGTACAAAAAAAGGATGTTTCCTCAGTGAATGAAATCCCATACTACTGAGCAGTCCTACAGTAAGTTCTAGTACTGATAATTGTCTCGTGCAAATTTTTCAACCACCCTTAATTTGTTCTGCTGGATAACACTCAAGCTGATGTTAATTTAGTTGCGGAGAAGAAGTTCTAACATGATATATCACTTGAGGATTGTAAGGGGTGGCGTGATGGCTCCGTGTTCTAGTATAAATAATAATAATAATAATAATAATAATAATAATAATAGAGTATTGTTATAGCGCAAAATGTCCTAGGAGCTCATGGCACTTTACAGCAGTAAATAGGAAGGAAGTTGCTGACAATCCATAATGCGATGCATCCCCAAGCAGATGTGGATAGGTCATATATAAAAAGGGCGGAAGGCGGGAGAGGTTTAATAAGTCTGGAAGATTGTGTTGAACTGGAATGTGACAGTCTTGCAAAGTACATCCAGCAAAGCAATGAGATTCTGCTTGCAGCTGTTAAACGCGAGCTAGAGTGTGCTAAGAGTGAAATGAAGAAAACTTGAAGGAAAATATCGAAATGAAACTGAGGACAGGTGATTATCAGGCAAAAACAACAACGAACAGTTTGAAAGATCTACTAAACAAGATCCCATCACAGACACTTGGCTTTGGCTAAGAAAAGGCGTTTTAAAGAAAGAAACAGAAGGCCTCATAACAGCTGCCCAGGATCAGGTGTTGAGAACCAAAAGTATAAGAAAGAGTATTGACGGAGAGGATATATCCCCATTAATGCCACTATTCCGCTTGTAAGATACGCATGCAAACGTCACGCAAGTAAATGACGCACGCAGGCTAAATAAACAACAACTACATTATGGCGTAATAAGGGGGGGACACAGCCCTGTGGCAGGTTATAGCGACTTCGGGTTATGCGCACAAAATAACACAAGCCTTACTTATCGCCCCACTACCGTGGGGTAGGACAAGAATCTTGGCAGAGCCTTTCTTATCTCCCCAGCGCCGCACGGGCTGGATCGGACAAGATTAAGGCAAAGGAATAGCTCAAAAGATGGCAAGACACAAGCAATGCCAAAAGCTTGGGGGAAGTCGCAACGCAGACTTAACCGCCACAGATGCATGCAATGCATCCCCCCAAGCAACAACAAAAAACTAAATAAAGTTCCCTGACACACGAGCCATTTTGGGAACAGCAGAAAGCAAGACTGTTTCGGGAGTGCGAATATACAGTTGATAACAGTCCGAGGACCAACGACCTAAAACCTTTATTAACCAGTCTGGTAAGCCCGCAGCGGCCGCAGCGGACGCGGCGCCTATACGAAAACTGTGACCTTTTAGACTCTCGTATGGGAGTCCCGCACAGCGAGCAGAATCCTGAAGCAAATGCGTAACAGAGGACCGAGTTAGAAGCCGACCCGACTGAAAGTAAAAAAGAGGTCCAGGCCGAGGCTGGGCAAGCATAAAATACCGTTGCATGGCGGAAACGGGGCACAATAAAGAAGAGCACCGAGCTACCACGAGAGATTGCCCCTGTCTAAAACTGTCAGTTTTAGACGATTTAAGTTTGAGAAGCATGTGCTGCGGGCGAGCCAGACTTGGTGAGAAAGTCACGCAATCAGTGGTGAGGTTAAACTGAGAACTAAAATTACGTGCCCCCGGGTACGTAAACTCGCTACAACGAAGAAAGGCGAAAAAGGCTAGCGTAAATGCAGCCCAGATCATGGAAAAATCCCGAACATCCAACCAGCTCTCAAGGACGGGACGGATAGCTAACAGGACCCGGGGGGTGACCGGCTGACGACTTATACGAGGACAACCCTGGTAACGAAGAATACCCCTTAAGATCTTTTTTAAAAGCAGCTTGCCCTGTAAGGGGTCATTGTAACCGGAAACTATATGTAGATTCCTGACGGCTGCTAAGTATATTTTGATTGTGCAATGACGAACTGTGCGAGCTAAATAAGATGCAAAATAAATAAGTGTCCCCTCCGAGGCAGGTAAAATATCGCCTGTTGGAGATGTAAGTCTGTTCATAAGGCAAAATGAGATAAAACGCTTTTCTCCAGATGTATAGGTGCGTTTGGTGTTCCATGATAAGGCCCAGTTAGCATACCTTAAAACTTCATCCTTCAGAGGGTCATTAATGAAGGAGGGATGAAACAAGGGGTCCGGTCGGCATTGGGTGCGAGATCCCTGAAGCGTTTGACCTGGAAACGTGAGAGGGCGTCAGCAATTCCGTTATTTACCCCCGGAACATGGCGGGCCCGTACCAAGAAGTTGTGTTTCATGGAAATGAGAACCAAAAAACGGACCAGGTCCATCACCCGGGGAGCTTTTGAGTGGCCAGAGTTGATAATAGCCACAACGCTTTCATAGTCGCACCAAAATTGAAGGCGTTTACCCGCAAAATGGGGGTACCAGAGGGCGCAAGAGATAACAATAGGGAAAAGTTCTTGCCATTCAATGCTAATCCCCGTCTTCTTGTTGATAAGGAGGTGAGGCGGCCAGTGCCCTTGGAACCATTTCCCATTAAAATACCCCCCGAATCCAATGGTGCTAGCTGCATCTGTGTACAATTCAAGGTCAGGGGTGGAGGTAGCAAAGGAATCAAGGAAAAAGGACCGCCCGTTCCATTGGGTGAGAAAAACTTTCCACATAGTAATATCCCGTTGGAATTGCTTGTTTAAGCGGATATGGTGAAAACGGCTGGGAACAGCCCTGGTGAGATTGATCATGCGTTGGAGAAAGGTTCGCCCGGGGACCACTACTTTACAGGCAAATTGCAACGTGCCGATAAGGGACTGGAGGTCCACTAGTCGGGCTGAGCGGCGGGCACTAAAGGAATCAAGGAGCTTACTAATCCGAGCTAGCTTATCTTCCGGCAACCTAGCTTCCATGCGGGTACTATCAAGCACAATCCCCATAAATTCCAAGACTTGGGAGGGGCCCAGGGTTTTGGCTGCTACTATTGGTACCCGAAGGGACGTGAACACTTTTAGAAGGGTACTAAAGTTCTCCAAGCAGGCCAGCTTAGAAGACTCTGCGATAAAGAAGTCGTCCAGGATGTGTAAAACATGACCCAGGCCGTAGTTGTGTTTTAAGATCCATTCTAAAGCCTCAGAAATTTGATTAAAGAGGAAGGGTGAACTGCGGAGCCCAAAGGGGAGGTACAGATCTACATAGTAACGTGATTGCCAATAAATACCCAACAGGTTCCAGTCATCCGGGTGAATAGGCATAATACGGAACGCCGATTTAAGGTCGGTTTTAGCCATGTACGCCCCGGGACCCAAGGACTTCAAAATGCTTATTGCGTCGTCTACCCGTACATACTGAAGAGAGTAAGGGTCCTTTGGAATATGATCATTTACGCTGTCACCCGGGGGATAGGATAGGTGATAGATAGTGCGCCATTCTGTAGAGTGCTTTTTTGGCACCACTCCGATAGGGTGGCACTGGAAATTGGGGAGTGGGGGCGAGAAAAAGGGGCCTGCGACCCTACCCAACGACATTTCCTTGCTTAAATTCGCGGAGATAACCTCGGGGTGTTGAGAAGCGGAGATCAAGTTATTGGATACCCGGAATTTTTGAGGACCAAGGTAACCGATGCGAGTCCCGTACCTGAGGGCATTAACTAAGTTATCAACAAAAGATCGATTAGGGTGGTTAACTAATTCAAGCGCTAATTTATCTACATCAAGAGGGGTGGATACTGTGGGTCTGTGCTTCTGCTGGCGCTGTTCCACTTTACTTTTTGCTGCGATCGCCCGGGATTGCTGATTTGGTGCTTGTGGCGTGCTGTTTGGAGCTGGGGCAATTGAAGAGTGCGTGACTGCTGGATCCACAGCGGCGGCAATTGTGGGGGAAGTGACAGGTACGACGCTGACACCCTGAGGGTTTGTTGAAATCGAAGCAAACGAGGGCAGACCGGCGAGGCTTTTTGCTGGGTTCTTGGTGGGGGCAGTCATCGGATTGGTGGTAGGGGCGCGGAGTATTTTGTCCTCGAGGGCTTTGTCCAAGGGACGATTGAGGCCGTTCGGAGGCGCCACAGAAGAAACACGAGTACTTGGAGTGCTGAAAAACGCGGGAGCAGGCGGGATAACGTCGTTGTGTGGGAGCGATTGAAACGCTGCTTGAACGGTCGACGAAACAGTGTCCTGGATCGCCGCTAGTTGAGCCGGGGTAAAAACGGCATCGCTTCATGGACTCCATTGGTTCTGCGTCTAAATCCGCCAAAAGGTCGCTTGTGGCGGAATCCTCCTCCTCGGGGAAGTGATCCAAGACTTGATCTAAATCGTGAGGTTCGGAAGCCAAATTGGACGTGGCGGATTGACGAGTGAGGCTCCGTGCGGCCTGTTGTGAGCGCTTCGACGAGGTGGATGACCTCTTGGCCACTCGACCATCAGCCCGTTTGTTTCGCGTTGTTGCAGAGAGCTGGCGGGTTCCATTCGCGGAACGGAGCCTTTCGACCAGGCGAGCGTGGTTTCCCGTGACGGGAAGATTCATTTGTTGCAAGCGAAGCCGGAGGACTTCGCTGGAAAGCTTCGAAAGGTCAGTACTTTGACGCGATGTCGCAGGCTGGGAACGTGGACGAGCCATAACAAAACTACTTTAAATGATTGCTTTCGTGCAAGCTAACCAAGTAATGACTAGGAGTGGCATTGGCAAAGCTTTATAGTCAGACAGTGTCTCAAAGTACGGCCAATAGGCACAGTTGTACTATAAACTATCTCAACTTATCATGATTAAGGTCTAGCCATGAATAGCTCTGAATAGGGCTTTGAAAACAGGGACCAATCTTTGCGAAGCTAATTAAGAATATACACGATGACAAACATGCGACAAATTAGTGAGGTTCTAGCCATGAAAAGCTTTTGTTTTCTGCTTAAAGAATAGAGTGCTTTCATTTAATGAATCAGGCTTTCAAGATATCACCGAGCCTAAGACGGGGCAGGCTTTCTCGGCCTACCCCCCTGGGGCTTCATGCTCCATTAACTGCATTTACCCGCTGGTAAATGTCTAATTATATAGAATGTGCGGAGAAAGGGAAGAAATCATTTAGTCACTTTGTGACAGAGTGCAAGAAATTGACTCAGAAAGAATGCAAAGGCTGGAGACACGATCAGGTTGGAAAATGTGTTCACCGAAGACTTTGTCAAAAGTTTGGTTCTGGCTGCCGAAACTGGTATGCATGATCACGCGAGTCAAAGCCAGGGGAGGAATCAGAAGAATGCAAGTTACTATGGGATATTCCTATTGAAACTGGCCACAAATTGAGCACAACAGACCAGACATCGTAGTGGTAGACAAGAAGGAAAGGAGCTGCACAATAATTAACAATTATTATTAGGTAGTCTGAATTTCATCCGATTGCTGAAGCCGAAGGCTGAGGCAAATAATTGATCTGCGATACAGATTAGGTGAGAAGCTAAGAGAGATAATAGTTGCTTCAAGTTAATCTTTCTATTTTCCATTCTGTTTTAAAATTATTTATATATGAATTGCGTACAGTTAAGGTGCATCACATTAATTTTACAACTATATGCATACTTCTTAATAAACAGGATGAGCAGATCTAGTCGGCGTCTGAGGGTATCATTTATAGGACCAGGGATATATTTCTGCTTCAAAATTTGCTCAGGGGAAAGATTTATAAGAGTATTATGGGACACATTAAACCATGATAAGATTTCGTGATAAAATTTAACGTTTACAGGGCATTGTAAGAAGGTATGCTCCAGTGAATCAGGGTTCACAAAGATCATCATTTCTGGGTTTGAATTTCTTAAGTTCTTTGTTGGTTAATAAAATTCTATGGAAAATTTTGTAACCAAATTCTCTTAATTTATATTGTCTTTAGTCGATTTATAAATTGTATTGAAAGACTGTTCTCAACTAGTGGCAAAGTAAGTCATTGTACATAGTTTTTACATTTTTTGAAAGTTGATCCCTTAAAGTTTATTGATCTTCAAAAGTTACAAATTAAATTAAATTAGGTAAAACAAATATATACAGACAAACATCCTCTACTCGCAAATAGCTTGGCTAATCGAGGGGGGCAGAGGAAAACATATTAAAGAAATTTATAACTAGGAAGAAATTAAGAAGAGGAATCAAAGGAAAAGGAAGATAGAAGAAGATGGATTGAAGTTATTACAATGTTACAAAATGAACAAACTTATTTTACATTTCTTGAAAGTAGGTGTGGCACATGATCTAAACCATTACGCCTTGTGGAATAAATATGTGAAGACTTGCTAAAATAACACTAACCGCGGCAGTGTTATCTCAGTCGGTAGAGCGTGTTAACTGCAAAGCGGAAGGTCGCGGGTTCGATTCCTGGGGCCCGACCAATACTCAGGGTCTTAAAATAACCGAGAAATGAAGGTACTCCCTTTGCACTGCAACAGGCCAGACCTTCGCGTGGCTCGAATGACCACGTAAAATGGCGGTCCCGTCTCCAGTTGGAGGCGTAAAATATAGTGTCCCCAATTAGTACTTTCGTGCTAAATACATTGACACTCAAATAAAAGTGCATTTTTTTTTCAATAGATCTGGAGCAATGATATGGAGACACTTAAAGATTAAATGGTTGAAGTCCAAGTTTGAGTGCTGTCTTGTTTTCAAGTTGTAGCAGATCCTAGTACCGTGGAACAGTGACGAGTTCCTTTCCCGCTAGCCAAGCGAGTTGCTGGAGTTGCAGAGTTATTTTTCCCTCAGTTTGTTGTTCACACGCCGAAGTCGTTCGAATTCCTTTAACGCTTATTTCCCCGATTTGTGCTTGGAAGGGCAAAACTTATATTATCACAGATGAATGTTAGATTGTATATATCAAAATTATTACTAGTTGTTTTTATATAGATAGATGATTAAGGAATAGTAAAGTTAAATTATTTTATTTTTTACTTTTTTATCTTTTACTTTCACGCACATGTTTTAACGAGTTTTTATCACCCCTAAATGTAGCGTGGGTAAAATGATAAAGTATTGTATATGGTATACCAAATATTATATTGTACCATCCAAATGAAGTATAGCTATTTGATCCCTGGCTTCCTTCTTGTAATATTTTTACAACTTTATTTTCAGGTTTAACGTTACAGTTTTCTTTACTTTAGTTTCTTTCTCCTATTAAGGTCACCAAGTTCATCTTTTAACCCTCAGTCTGACCTGTTGTCATGCAGCATAAAATACGTTATGTGAGGGATCCCTCAAAATTTCAGTGCTGAGAAACAAAATAAAGAACTAAAAACTTCGTTTAATATTCCGTCAACGTAACTGCAGTCTACCAGTTATGATTGCAGTAGGAAGGCTAAGTCAACTAGCCCCCTCCTGTCCCCTGCAGCTTAGCTACTTCAGCGACTGATGAAACCTATAGGCACTAAAAAAAAGAGTTGAATTTGTTGTCCTAATTTCTTACTTTGTAAAATAGACATTTTTAGGGATGATTTCTTCCCGCTTTTTCTTCTTTTTTTTCTCAATCGCTTCTTTTAAGTCTTCCACTTTGAAGCCTAGTTTGTTATCCTGGAAGTTCAGCTTCGCACTTTTGGACAAGACACTCTTGGGCCCCAAACTTTTCAATTCTTCATTCGCTCTTGCTTTCCCTTTCTTCTTAACCATGAACAAATCAAACTCAAGACTGCTGAGGCGGGTGAACTTCTGTCTTGGAATGGCGTCGATCTCTGCTAACGTCAATTTGGCCAGGTTATCATGACAAAGCTTATAGTTCTCGTGGGGTGGGTCATCGTAGATTACGCAAACTCCCCCGGGTTGTTTGGACAGATCCAAAAGATTCTGAGGCCTCATTCGAGGGGTGATTCCATATAAATAGATATTCCCACGAAAGTAAGCGTTTTTATAGCGGGTCTCTTTCTTTTGCCAGTCAGCCCAGAGCTTGTCAGTAAATGCGTGGTGAAGAAGGAATTCTGGGGCATTAGCTGATTGCTTGGTACACATTGTGCCGCCTTTCCCGCCAATTCTGCAGTGCATATTGTTGTGTAAGGTATCGCGGAGTGTCGACTCAAATTCGGCGAACTTGTGCGAAAAGATTCGTAGGCATTTGTGAACCGCGATGCAGTCTGGTGGATTGCCTACAATAAGAAAAGCCACCGGTAACTGAGTGTATGTAAGTATCAACCCAAAGTTAATTTTGTCCTGTAAAGTAAATGAATTAATAATTCATTGTAATTTATTATGGCCCTGATGAACTGTAATGCATCAGTCAATTCCAGCTGCGCATGTTCTCGGTTCTATGCATGCATTTCATTGCTTATCAAGCCAGAATTACATAGCGAAACTCCGGAGCTATCAACGTGAATCAACGTTTTTTGGTTAGTGAATCAAATTTCTGTTGATTTTATTTGAAGAAGATCCTTTCATATTTATAAAACTATTCATAACATATAACTTTACAACGCTCTATCAATTTTAATGTCAATAATTTTATATCAAAAAACTTCAAGCCGCATGTCATCGCGGCGTGAAGTCTTAATTAGAATCCTAGCGCTATTACAAAGGAAGAGGTTACTTGAAACAAAAAATCGCACATTGAAATGTTTAAAACGGCACTATTTGACCGTGTAATCACTGAAAAATGTTGAAGTGGTGACGGAGGACAGGGCATTTGCCCTCTTTTTTCGTCCCCACCCCGGGGGATTTGACAGCTCAAGAGTCCCCACTCCCAGGAATTTGCCATCCAAGGCAAAAAAAGTGCTAATGCCCAGGGGTCAGCCCGAGAGGGGGCTGGGCACAGCTGGAATTAACTGATGCATAATTGAGGATGGAGACCTCAGAATCGATCAGCATCTTGATTGATTTCTCTGTGAAAGTGTTCGTAAAATCTTACCATTGAAGCCCCTCTTGAGACATTCTCCGTTAGTTAGTGACCATTTGTTTTTTCCAAAAGGTCCGTTGTACACGCAGCCATCTCTGCCGCCATTACTACCAAATCCCCATGGTGCATTACTCCAAAAGCTCATGATCTGAAAAAGTGAGTTAAAAGCTACTCATATTAATTTTGCAACATTCAAGATGTGGACGGATTGACTTCTTGTGCACATGCAAAAGGACCTTAATCCGTGCTAGACATCTCTTATTTCCTAGTTGCTCCTGGCGGATTCCTCTATAACTAGCCATAATAAAAGGAGCTTTAAGATATTGCGCAGACTTTCCAACAACAACAGCTTATATTATTTATCCTGTATAAATAACCAAAGAATGAAAATGGATTAAATTGCATAAAATACAGAACTTATAGAGGTTCCCTAGGTGTGAACAAGGAAAGACTTCGCGGTTTCTGTCAATTCTTTATCAAATGAAATTATAATTAAGAAAAGAAGTATAAAAATCATTAATCATGATTGGGATAAGGTGGGTCTAAGCCGGCCAGGTCACGTCCTTTTTGAGTCATGACAAAGCTTATTCAATGAAATTTGCTGCATGTTGGTTTTGCAAAATTCATAAGGCAATACTAACTAGCCATCTTGACATACTGGAGCGGGGCTTCTCCTTTCGATGAGAAAAGAAACGCAGGAATGCAAGTGACTCGGTCTCATGAATCACCCCACTAATGTATGGTAACCAAGATAGTCTTGGATTCTGGATTCCCGATTCCTTAAGCTTTTCAGTTTAGGCTTCCAACAGGGGCACCCAACGACGGTTTCCTCCTAAATACACTCAAAACACTTTTAAGGCTATCCAGAGTACTTTTAGATCTCTAGAAATGCGTTCTATTAGGGGCGCTATGAAATTTGTATCTCTTCGGTCATCCTAGAGGAACTTGAGTCCTTTCGAAACTAAAAGGACTTTGGAGTATTATTTTCCAGAATATTTCAGATGCAATTTAACGTATCACGAAAGTGAAAATTTTTCTCTTCCCTCTCTCCATCACATTTTTGAATCCGAAAATTTGAGGTTTCATTTTTGAAACGATAAATAGCCTAACCTAGATAGTGAAATGTGAAAAATTAAACTTCAGAAAATCGAATCGAATTTACTGAGATAAGCCTCGAAAATTGTACATGAATGGGACGTTCATCAAGAAGTCTTTAGCCTTCCTCAAGTAATAGAAAATTCAAGACAATATTTTTGCTTTCAGAAAACAGACGTTAAGTGCCCCTGTTCTAATCGTTAGCGGGATTCTGGATTCTTCGAGCCGAAGTACGGACTCCAAAGCCCAGGATTTCAGATTCCGGAATCCGGATTAGCTGACATGGAGCGCTCGTAATGTCCCCAACTGAACATAACGCATAATAATCACCTGATCCAGCCATGGTGCTCCAGACCATAAACTCCAGTCCCAATATGGTACCGTCACTATTGGATCCACTTTACGTAAAATGTTCTCAATGTGCAGTAAATACCATCTGTGCCAGGCCAGAAATTGCCTGGCGTTATGTATATTGTTAAACTCCTTAGAATGCTTGGTAATAAGATTCTTATAATCTTGGCGTTGAGATGCTTTCTTGATTGCGCGAATAAAGCGGTACCTGGTGGATCAAGAAACTATTGCATTGTTTGAATATATATATATCAAATCAAGTTATGCATCTTATTTCGTCGTAAGCAAGCTTAAGCATTGTATGGAGGGCAACTTTATTCAGTGGATAGTTTTGACTGAAAAGATGATTTATTACGGTTCTTTTCAGTTACTCTCTTTGTCTTGAACATTTCAACCTGCAATTCTTAACTAGTAACTTTTTTGTCAATAAGTAATGAGCTGTCATGGTAGGAATATGTAATAATATAAATGTTGCTTATATCACTGAACTTAAAAGTTGTCGCTGGAATAGTTAAAACTAGCTAATAGGCCACTTCCGAGTTCCAAAAACCCCCACTTTCAAAATGAGGCCAAGTGCACAACCTTCCTTGTGAAAATGAGTTTTACTTACATGAGAATGAAAAATCATTTCCATATCAAAGGCTGAACACTTAACCTCGTTTTGATACAAAAACCCGGGGGAACTCGGAAATGACCTACAGCATTTCGCGCAATGCCTGCCATACGGGCTGAAAAAGGTCTATTGTAATGACTTTTCTACGAGGCGAAACCGGTCATGGCTTAGTGCATCGCCCCATGTAAGGCAATACGGGTTATTATTGCTTTCAAAATCTGGATTTCCTGGACTCAGGTATCCTGAATTCAGCTCAAGGAATCCGGAAACCAAGAATCCGTAAGCCACGGCGTAGAATACAGACTGATCCAAGACTATGGCGTGTCTTGTAACCTGTGTACCGACCCTCCCCCCGCTTAGTAAAAATCAGAGGGGAGGAGGGGTCTGATAACACAGGCTACATGTCTTGCGTTAACCGGCTACATGTCGATACATGCCATAACTTACTTCTTGCATATTCACGGTTACCTCTAGCTTTTCCATTAGTTTTTCCCTCAATTAACATCGACTGATGATCGCATGTTTAATTTATAGCACCTGTAGTTTATGATATGAGTTCTCTTGTTGTATTCTGCATAGATAGGACAGTGGGAGAATACGCAAGCGTATAGGACATCGTCCCCCGCGAAGGGACTCAAGCCTGCGGTTTCGATGGCTAGAATTTCTGCGTGCGCATTAGCGTACCAAGACGGGATGCGTACTTACTTCGACGTCTTACCTGGTATCTCTGGTAAATAAGGGAATTATCTGATCGCAGGCCAGCTTAATTGACGCCTGAACGAGTCGTGAATTTATCAGATTCATTACGCACGGAACTAGAAGATCCTAGAAGAGCAAAACTGATAATGCGCTTACTCAGAAATAGTTGTGCTCATAGTTACACAAGCATATAAAGCATAACTCAGCACCATTCGGTTGGGGTATTTTTAATTAGCTCTATTTTGCACTTATACTTATGTCCTGCGCTAGGCATGTCATACTGAAACTTCTCTCAATTCAAGCGTTATTATAACAGACCTCTCTCCAGGAAGCATCCCACTCCATTCTCGTCGAACTCGACAAGGATTCCCCAGTTTCCCGCCACGACACACACGTCGCTGACCAAAATGATCATTTACCACTGAGCCTTCCTTGCAACTTTGCGCTAGCACATCTGGGTTAACAATCAAAATATATCAGAAAATATACAATGTAATTTCCTCACAGCCAGCCGAATTGAATAAACTCATTAAAGTAACCCGGTAAGCAGACTTGCCTGTTTTTGCCAGAAGTAAGAGTAAAGCCCAGAGTAGAGGGTTCATCTTTAAATTGGAATTTCCCTTGGAAAAAAATGAAAGAAAATTAATGATGACCAATTAAAATTGTTAAATGCTAGCTAGATAGATAGAGACTGAACATCAATCGATATTGTCCTTAGGTCCGTCGGCGGTATGGTGACCTTGTTACGCGAAGGTAGGTTACCACCATCCCACTACTAGTCGGTTTTAATCGAGGATTAGGTTTAATTTATTGCAAACGTTTTGGATCGTATTGTAAGTTTTGGCTAGTATGACTGAGTCTCTCAACTTTATTTGTAAGCTCCAGTCTCTCATTATCCAAGACCAGCATTCTATTAATTTGGCTTCATAACTCTGAGAGGGTAGCTTCGTAATAGTATGATAAAAGTCTTCTACAAAAAGCATGAATACCGGTTGAGTTCACAGTGTCGCGGCCCTGACTAATATTATTGTAATGATTCTTATTTCCCCCGCTGAAGAATACCTGGGGAAAAAGACTAAGTTTAAATGAAAGGCATAAAATGCAGATCTGAAACGAAACTTTGCGTAAGCATCTGAAAAACGGCCAAGTGTTCAGTTAGGTCGTTTCGTGAAAACTGACTAGCTGACTGGCATTTATTCAGTGGATTTTAAACATGCATTTTGTCAGTGGAGTCTGCTTTTATATGTTTTGCAAAACAAATAAAATGACTCCATCAAGGTAATTATGCGCGATTCAGTTGTGAAACAAACTATCTCAACTTCTAAAAAGTTAGATCACTGCTGGATCGGAAGCGAGTATTTGAAACAAAGAAAGACTGAGAAAGTGTATAACCTGTCTTCATACCGATTTCGTGTGCGTCATGTTTCAGGAATGTTGAAGTTCAATCCTGTTTGTTTAGTTCAGGAGTTTTAAAATTCGGCACCCATCAATAAAATTATTTTCAGTCCTCTGATGTAGTATCTGAACATCAGTGTGTAATGTAGCTAGTGTATCATATGAATAAAAGATTGGAGCTCCGATGGTATGAAATGTCTTACCTTTGGTTTAATTAGTCCCTCTGTCTGAATATACCAACCCAGCTTTTCAAAGCCATATGAAATTTATGGATGCTTTCCAAATGGGATATTTAAATTTCTCTTTTATTTGTGATCTTAGCGGAATGAGCTTTAACCCCTGTGCTTTGTGACTGAATAGTTCTGTCAACATTTCTTGACGGTAGGATAAATCTAGTAGATCGACTGTTTATGTTAATAGTATTCTGTCAGTCATAACTGAAGGCAGCACTTTCTAGCTCGGGTCGGGGGATCAAAATATAAAAAAAATGTATATGTTTCTTTCTTTGAACCAGAGCTGGGAGGAAACATTTCTTAGCCAGCTTGTTTTGAATTTTTTTTGTGGAAGGGGGATTTTACACTGGGAGGTGACGTTGAAGTGACAGTGGAACCTCGATATAACGAAAAACTAGGGCCATGAGGGACTGGCAATCTGTTTACTATAACGAGGTTTCGTTACATAGAGGTTATTTCAATCTATTTTACTACTACTGGGGCAAAAAATATCGTTCGTTAAACTGAGGACTTCGTTAGTATAGAGGTTCGTTATATCGAGGTTCCACTGTAATTGCTCAGTTCGGTTTGGTATTATTTTCATAAGCATATACTGATTTGATGCTTACAGGGCGCAGTTCGCTCTCCCGCCCCATGGGCAAAGAAAAGACTGTATGAGCTAAATTTGTGGCGATTTCCATAAGTGTGAAATTTTTGGTTCCTGCTTTAAGGTAGTTTCTGATGATCTTTAATCGCTGAACAAAACTAGAAACAAGATACAGGACTTAGGGCAAAGTCGTGACCTTTGGGATAAGGATTTTCCCATGCCTGTACATAGACCACATTCTGGTCTCCAAGGTCTTTCGTTTCTTTCGGTTGAAGAAGGCTGGTATGGCCAGCTGAAATATTGTTATAAAAAACAATACACGTTGTTTTAAATCAGCTTTGCAGTAGTCTTTGGACTTCTCGTTCTTGGTTCTTTATATTTTGGCTAGAGATCCAACGTTTACAACTAGCAGGATCTTCGTCCACGGTTTTCGCAGTTAATTTAATCGTTTATAACATAAAGCCCAGTAGTGGCTCAACCAATCAGAACAAAGCATTGATAATAGACCACTAGTTGGATTTTACTAATAAAGTTTAATTCCGTGTTCAAAGTGTCAATTTATCTTTCGCTACCCTTGAAGTGTACTGTGCAGTGTACTTGTATTGCTTTCCTTCCCCAAGGTCAACTAGATTGCGAGTCACCACCACCATTGTTTGTGATGTTTTGAAAATCCTTTCTTTCCTTACTTCCGTTCATTTGCTCCGAACTCCCGACACCGCCGCCCCTGCCGGGTGCCACCTGGTAGAGGAAAAAATTGTCGCTGTTTTGATGAGTTTTAGGAAGATCTTGGAAGGGAAGACTGGGAAGACCGCCTTTTTTCGTTTAGCCTGTTCCAAGCGTTCAGATAGTGGAGAGCGGTGCGAAGTAAAGAAAGCGATAAAAAGTAGAGGGGGACTGCCGTGCACTGCACTGCACTGCACTGCACTGCACCGTGAGAACAAGTCAGCGGCTTCCTAAAAATAACAAACGCATGCGCATTGAGTAGCGTCGTTCACGCGCGCAAAACTTTTGTTCGTAGCGTCTGTAGTAACGAAAAATTCGGTTAACTCTTACAATTGAACAATTATAACATAACCCAAATTCGGCCGGCTTCTTTTAAGATAAAATGATCGCATCAAAAAATTCGTGGACTGGATAACTGATAGAGAAATTCTGAAGCAGTCTATTGACATTTGATCAGGAAATTCCGACCGATAGATCGCGCGCTTGTCTGTTCCTTCCTTCGTCGAATTCTCCAAAATATCAGACGCTTTCTCTCAATCAATGGAGCGATTTGGTGGATCATTGCCCGTTAAGGGTTACAGTGGTGAAATGGCTGGGAAAAAACGAGTTCAATTGTCAGCAGACCTCGGAAAAGGTATGTTTATAGTTTATATTTTAACCTCTTGAATTGTTTTAAATGTACGCGCGATGCTCAAGCGAAATTTTTATTTTAAAAGCAAAACTTTCTTTGAGAGTTTGAGTGTTGAATAAATTATTATTGGAAGCTTACTCGCTGGTGTAAATTATCTAGACAGGGAAGCCTTTTCTTGAATTTACTGAATCTAAAAATTTGTGTTTTGAGACTTAACCACAACAATTCAATGCCCAATAATTAAGATATATTAATAGCCGTTTAATTTTTAATTATTGAAATCTGCAACAGTACAAGTTCCATGTCTCCAGTGTCAGTTTTAATTGCAAACACTGTCAAAGCTCTTCACTTTCAATTGCTGTTTTAAATTTATCTTTGTATTTCAGTGACTTTGCCCCATCCCAGACACAATGCAGACATGATAGACTTTCATCTTTCTGGGGGCTGGCAGGAAACGATATTTTGTTGGATTATTAATTTGCTTAAAAATCCTGACATTTTGCTGTCCATAGGTTACAGTTCTTATGACTCAAGTAACTTATTTCACAGTACCCCAAAAACAAAGGTGAGTGTTTCAACGTGATTTTTCGTTGTTGATACAAATGCTTGAAACCTTGGGGCTTCCTGCAGGGATGGGATATGATTTCTCCTATGGTAATTAAAGCTGTACAATAGTAAATTTTTCTTTGGTTTTTGTTTACCGTGCATGCATGCAGTTAGATGTGAATTCATTACTAGGGTAAATAAAACAAGTATGATTGCCAAAAAGAAGCAAAATTATATTTTATTTTTTAAGAATTAAGTTGATAATCTATTTAATTTATTTTTCCAATAGCCAATAGTTTCATCCTTTTCAACATCACCCAGTAGCTACAAAGCTAGAACAAGCAACTCAAGCTATCAGCCAGGCATGAGTCCATCTCGAGCATCACGGAGTAAATCTCCCCTGCGGAGTACAAGTCCTGTCCGCCGCTCTGTGAGTCCTGGCTTAAATAGAACTACAAGTCCAAGGCTACACAACAGCTCCCTGTCTCCAACCAGTAAACAGGTTTGTACCGGATATAAAAGAAAAAGCTATTAAAATACATGTAGATGCAAAGTCAAGACTGGTTAGCTTCGAAAATACGATGCGGAACCTCTGGAAATTATGTTTTGATGTTATTGTGAAGAATATTTTTGTGCCAAATCTTTTGAATTGAGGAAAAGCATTTTGTGGTATAATGGCACTTTTTGCTGTATTATGACTTTATGAAAATCAAGTGCCATATAATTTCCTAATTATTTTTTGCAGTCCACCAGAATGTCTGTAAAAATGGTGACAGTTCATCAAAATTAGCTTTTTTTTACTAATACCAAAATAATAATAATAATAATAATAATAATATTATATTATTATTATTATTATTATTATTATTATTATTGTGATTTTTGTTCTCAGCTCTCAGATGTTGACAGTGATACCATCCAAAGGCAAAGACGCGAACTCCAGTTACTCATAGGAGAACTCAAAGATAGAGACAGGTGAAATAAATGTAACTTTCTATTTTAGGCAAAACTAGTCTGACAACTTTGATGCTAAACCAGGGTTGTCACTAAGATTTCAAGTTGCCGGGTAAACACAACAAGTAAGCGGGGAATCAAACGGCTAGGGATTTCTTTTGGTTCTATTTTTCTTCTATTTTCCAATAAAAGTAGCCGGGGGCCACTCTCTTAGTAGCCGGGGAAAATCCCCGGCCCCCGGCTCTTAATGACAACCCTGCTAAACAGTTGCAGGCCAGAGTCATACAGTATTTGAACATTTGTTTTTTGTTTTGTCCCTGTTTAGAGAACTGAATGACATGGTACAAGCTCATCAGAAACAGATAGTGGCTTGGGAAGAGGACAGACAGAGGGTAAGTAAGCACTTGAAAGAGCTGGGGTTCAGTTTCTGGACAAACCTGAGAAAAAGGTCAAGTTTGAAATCCTGTTTTCCTGGGCTGGTAATCAGTACTTGTCCCTTGTGATAGGATGGGATTATTAGGTAAACAGAATAAAGATAATCCCTTTTGTTACCCTCAGCTCGTGTGTTACATGTACATGTAGCTTAATTTCATCATAACCTTTTTCACTTTTTTACACATACAATATACCTGATGGTGGAAATGACTTGAAAGGAAATATATGAAATGACAGATATTTTGAACTGCAAAGTTATGTAAGATCAAGTTTCAAGTTCGTTTTCAACTGCATAGGTTGTTCTTTTAACTGCGAGGATCATTCCCACTTTCATACATTTAATATACACAGTTCAAAATGTGAATCATTTTATATAATTCCCTTTCATGTCATTTCCACCATCGAGTATAATTTTATTACAAACTCACAATGGCCTGCTCTCCAGTTGCCTTGATTAGAGCTACAATGGATATAGTAGAGTCTTTTGTGCAGTCATTGCAAAGGTCAGTCGTTTCGATTCCCGGTCAAGCCTGATTTTTTTTCAGGGGTTTTTTCAACGGCTTAGGTTGTTCATTTAATTGGGAAGATCATTTCCACTTTCGTATATTTATCTGCAGTTCAAAATATGAGTATTTCATACATTTCCTTTCATTTTTAATGTCTGTCACCATCGTTGTTGCTAAAGCTTCCTAATCCTGATAATGGGGTTTTCCAGCTGTAAAATGAATGTTTGTTCTAAAAGAAGTCTTGTAGCCTTAGGTTGATGTTTTTGCTGTAAAAGGGAATGCCATGTCAGTTTTTTAGAGAGCAAACTGACTGAAGATTAGAGGTGTTTGACAGAAAATCAGAGGTCTTGTGGTAAAATTCCACAACATGATTGTGCTCAAAATCGAAAAACCAATGGGGTACACTATCTTTAGGTTGATTTGACTTATTTTCTTGCCCTTCTTGACACAGGTGTTTGCTCTTGAAAAAAGGTCAGCCAGGCTAGAAAGTAAGTGAACACTCTGTTTTGACAGGTCATGTACAGCTTGATCACAACAGTTGTAATTAATTGCAGTTGTAATTGCAGTTTAAGCAATTACAAATGAAGCTGGAAAAAAACAATTTGTGGCTTCAACAGGATTCAAACCATTAGCCTCTGTGTTAGTGCTGCAGTGGTCCACCAGCTGAGCTACGAAGACCCATACATTGATGTATAACGTGCTGTGGAGGTGTTGTGGTCCTTCCTGTACTTAAACACATCAGCTGGATTAGGATTAAGGTCTTGGTTTCAAGCCTTGCCATTTCATTGTTTCACAATAAGCTAAGAAACATTTCTCCATATTCTTGCTCTCCACCCAGGTGTATAATTAGGTACAGTACTGGCCCCATATAACTGGATATAACCTGTAATTTGGACTAGAATACCGTCCAGGGTGGTGGTGGTAGTATTGGGTGGGGGGGGGGGGGGGGAGTTACATGTAGCAGCATTATTTCTAGGTCCTGGACTGACCCCTGCCAACATGAGCCTCAATTTTTCTGAGCACTTGTGTTCATTTTATTTTCAAATAATAATATTGTGCAAGTATTATTGTTAGAGTTGTTTAGTTTATTGTTAATTTTTACGGCAGGTGAACTTAAAAATAGAAATGAACAATTAAAAGGATTGCAAGCAAGGTTTGAGATTTTTTATGCTATTTCTAAGGAATTATTGGATGAGGTTTATGTGATATCCAGAATAATCAAGGCCAAGGCTGATAGCACTTACCTTGACCTTGATTACTCCAGATATCACAAAAACCGAATCTAATAATAATTATAGTTTGTAAGAACACTGTATTGTACATTGTTTTGAAGAAAACAAGGGTAACACAGCATTACATGAAACACTGTTTGACATTGCTTTTGGAAATCATGCATTGCCACACAACCTACAGATTAGTCACTAATCTGCTAGCAAAGAATTAACTGATCTGTAAGTTGCGTTGATTTCCAAAGTTATGACAGATAGATAGAAGACAGATAGTGAGCACAGTGTACAATAGTGCAACTTATTGGTACAAATGTTTTTTCTGATATACAGTGTAGTGATAAAAATCGTATGCAGTACATTATTTTAAAACATGAATTAAAGCTATCAGAAGAACATGGCAAGATCACTTTTTTGGAGTGCTTGAAAAGTACAACTATAAATAGCAGTCATAGGTTTTTCCAAGCATAATATTTGTTTTCTTTATGGAATTTTAAAGGCTCAAAGCTTCTGAAACTGAGGAAAAGAATAAAGTCAAGGAACTTGAAGATACTCAGGTTTGAAAACAGCATTACATGTACATTCACCTTAAAAGTTCTGTGAGTGGTGCACCATATTCCTGGAAAATTCATTGCGGTTGTACAACATGCTTCCTGAAATTCTACCTTATTTCAGACAAAAAATAAACTTGTACTTTTTCCACCCTTATTATCTGCAGTAATTGTGTTGACTCAATGAAGCATACATAGTACCTAATTTCAGTCACTGCTCTCTACTTCCAGCCTAATACTGCATTTCAGACCCAAACGGTTAACATGACCAAAAGGAGTAAAAACCCATCACCCTTTGAACTTTAGTGCTCCATATAATACCTCAGATAAGAAAGTACATGTAGGTTCCCCCCCTCCCCCTCCACCCACCTTTTTCTAGGGGGCCTATGTTATGTGTTTTGATGATTTGAGACCGTATAAATTTGAACGATTTTCTAATTATGTTCTGGTTTGTTTGTTCATGCAGCTACAACTACAGCAAGTTTCTGAACACGCAAATACTTCTCTTCATCAAGTGCAGGAACTTGAAGTGAGTCAGTTGTCCGCCGCTCGTCATTAATGATTTATTTCATTTATCTGCTTGCTTATTGGCCGTTCATCTTACTCTAATCGTTAGAATGTTCACTTCTCATTTTACAGGAAAAGAATAGCGCTTTAACATCATCAATGCGAGAGTTATCAAATACGATAGGACAGCTTCAAGCTAGAGAACAAGAACTTTTAACAAAACTTAAACTTAAGGTACGTTAGACAAGCCAGACATTGACACGTGAAATAGTATTATTTGCTAAGTTTGTCTTAATAGGCGAATGGTCTACCTTTGACGATTTTAATTTTGCATTTTGATGTAACGTTCTACCGAAACTTCTTGTCTGGGGCCCTTTTCTCGGTGATCCCTGTCCAAAAAGCTCTTTTATGTATGCCGTGTCAACATCATGTTCAATATCCAGGAGTAAATTAGAGAGCAATGCAATGAAACTGTGAAGGACAAAATGGACATTTTTTCTGAGTTAGGACCCAGTTAGGGTAGAATCAGTTTGAACTCGACCAACACTCTTGTCCATCCCTGTCGTGATTAAAACGCTGGCAATATGGGGACCAGTCCTGCTCCTTAATTAACAACAGAGACCTTTCGTTAAAAACCACAATGCCAAGAAAAACTTACGCTTAAGCTTAAGGGAACGACAAAAAGGGGTATCAAAATGTAACACGCATGTGGGGAAAAATAGGGAAAACACACTGGTTGGTTAATTTAAAATTAGTGTGGATATATTCATACACGAAAACGGTATATTTACCCACTAAAACTTTTTTTAACAACGTTACTTGTTCAATACTACCCCCGTCCCAGAGGTTTTTCTTGAAATTTTTCTCCGCGTGAGAATGAACGAGCCGCACGAAGCCACGGTGCTGAAATCGAGTCGCGGGCGCGGAGGAAGGGAAAAACCTCGTTTTTCCCGCTCTTCTTGGCGGCTTAGAAACTGGTTTTCGCCGCTTTGTGCGGCTCGTTCTGTACGAAGTATAATGCATGTACTGGAGATTGCTGCCAATCTGTTAATAAACTGAGACTGACACAAGTTTTGTTTTTTGTTAGGATAACGACATTATGGAAGCAAATGTAAGGTTAGGAGAATTACAGCAAAAGATAAAAAGACTTGAAGGGTTATGCCAGGTGAGGATTATTTCGTTGTTGTTGTTGTTTTTTTTTCTTTAAAAAGCTATTTATTTATTTACAAGGCTCTTAAAATTGCATGTAACGGTAGCGAGATTAATTCACTTCACAGAAGCTACTTGGGGTAACATTAGACAGCCACCTAGATTTTACTGAACATATTGATGACCTTTGCAAGAGAGTGGCGCAATGGATTGCTTTACTTAAAAAGATTAAGTGTAATTCGCCCCTCGCAGAGCGAAAGCTGTTTTTTAGTGCTTTGATTAAGCCCATAATGGGTATCAGTATGGATCTTGCGCATGGACCACGGCGATGGAAGAGAATGTGAAACGTGTATTTATACTGCAAAAAGCGGGCAGCTCGCGTAATTTTAGATGCAAATATAAGAGATAGGGGTGAAGACCCTTTTAGACGGCTTGATTGGCTGCCGTATTAAGGACGAAGTAAATCTTCAAAAGTGTGGTTTATTATAATATTTATGCGCATAAGAAACGAACATGACTGCCCAGACAACATAATGAAACTATTACCTAGAAACTCAGATCTCAGGAGTGATAGCAGAGCTAGCTGTTATGGAAGGTTCAATTTGGTAGGTCCGTTTTATGATAGGGAAACGGAAAGGTGGCGTACTTTTAGAGTTCCTGGAGCTAAGCTGTGGAATAGGATTCCTCTTGACATGCGAAAGAAGGACACCGCTGGCGCGTTTAAGAATGTTCTTGAAAAATATTTTTTAGCCGATTCCTTACGTGTATAATGTTTTCATATTTTTAAATTCTAATGTAACGTACATATCACTTTTTCTTATCTTATAGTATTTTAAATTTGCTGTGTTTATCTTAGTAGTTTTTAATATTCGTAATTTAAGACTGAGGGCCACTAGTTCATCAGTTTTTCTGTCATCTGTCTGATGTATATTCACTTTTTATCTTTTTATTCTAATGTACATATCACTTTTTCTAATCTTGTAGTATTTTAAATTTTAATTCTTTGTGTCTATTTTATTAGTTCGCCACTAGTTCATCAGTTTTTACTGTCATGTGTTACCCTTATTAAATAAAGTTGTTACCTTGTTATCTTAACTTACTCCATTTCACCGTGCAGGAACTAAGAAAAACTGAAAGTACACTTAGGGCAGACAGAGACCAGTGGAGGGACCAGGCGACAGCGAACAAACATGAAGTGGAAAAACTTAGAAGTACGAAAGTAGAATACTTTAAACATTTGAACATTGATGGAGTCTCTGTTGTTTGTACATACGGTTTGCCAATAAATAACCAAAATGCTGTTGATCTGAACTGTGTTTACAGGTGAACAAATGTAAAATGTAATCTTAAACAAACTTTGCGTTTGTGTTGTTGTAGGTGACATAAGTAAACAGTTTAGTGACGCAGATGAAGTACAAGCTGAACTATCCAAGGTGAAAGTGTGATTCTTTTTAGGTGATTTGTCTTTGTAAAGCTGTCGTTGTTGGCGGGCGAAAGTCGTATATAATTACTTTCGTATTGCCGTGGCCTCCAGAAGATTGGGAAGAATAGAAGTACTGACCCTTGGGCCGGGCGTTGAGGCAAAGGGAGAGGACGGGAGAGAACGAAAGAAAACGCAAGCTATAATTTTATTACTTGGCCAGAAAATTTCATTGCGCTTTCTTTTTTAAAAATGAAAGTAGATTTCAAACTAATGTTGGCTGGTATAGTGCGCATTTTTCTCACTTAGTGCCTGCCTGTTACATTCTTTGCGCTCTGATAGGCTCTCTGGCTTGCTGATTGTTGTGAATGGTCAACTGTAAACGTTTTTTGTTCTCTATCTCCCAGACTAAGCAAGATGTTCTTGTGCTGCAAAAGGAACTTTTCTTGTCAGGTAAGAAAGACCTTACTTAGTATTGTGCTTCTCTAAAAACACTTCTGAGTTATTAAAAAAAGATAATTGTATGATATCTTGTTTTAGTACTGAATGTGCATATCTTTACCTCCTCGAGCGGCAACATGCTGAACATGAAGTTTCTCGGACCTCTTGCTCCCAATGGAATCCCACGCCTAGCGCCTGTTGTGTTTATTTGATTTATTTGTTTTAGTCATTTGCGCGGCCCCAAATGAACAAGCCTTTGCCTTTTTATTACTACCAAAGATTACGTAAAGGGATTATATATGTTTTTCATTATATTTTTCTGTCATCAGGAGAAAGAGAGAAAAGGAAAGACCAACTACTTGATTTACAAAAATCAAAACAGGAGAGAACGGATTCAGAACTTCAAAATCTTCGTCAAGTAAGTATATGAAGGTCTATCTGGCTAACCCTAACCCAATCAGTACAGGTCATTAACATTATGTCTCATACACGAACTCTGTTAAAATTTGGCTGGAATTGTGGGTTTGTAAAATACTGCACGGAGCCTGATAAGTGCCATCCAAATTTAAAATTTTCTTTTCAGTTTCTTTTTATCTTTTTTCGCGATGTTTCAGTTGGCATAAAATATGTTCCTTCCTTGAAAATTGACATACTTTTAAACCCTTCCCTTTCTACACAATTGTATCCAGATGTGAGATTTTCTTTTTTAGGGATTTCCGCTGTAAATTAACATAGTAGCGTGGTGATTATTTTCTCAGAAAATAAAAATGACAAGTTTCTAAATTGTCTACGGTGTTGTTTATTGTGCATAAAGGCTACAGGACCCCTTATACGTGATTCTGGGACTCATAGCTTTGCAGCTATGAGAGTCCTGTGACTCACTATAGCTGTTTTAAAGATATATCGCCAAACACACGCAAGCGTCATCTCAGAGCAGGGCATTTGTTACAGAAATCCTGCAACGTTGGCAACAGAACGTCCGAAAAATCGACCCGAGACTTTTTTGCATGCGATATACAAGCCAGGACATTTTTCTAGTTTAAGTAATTCATTACAAATAGAACGAAGCTGAACGAAGCCTAAGGGATTGTATTTAATTATTTTTCTCTACAGATCTGTGAACGGCAACAACGCGACATTTCCTACATGCAGCTGCAGCTACAGAGCTCTCACGACATGTTATCTAAACATGTTACAGAGGCTGAGTTAGTTCTCTTCTTTTTTTTGCAGTTCTTTTTAGTTTCCTCTCATTTATAGTAGAAACCGTGAACAATTCTTTCTTCGCTCACCTGCGCATATATTATTCAGGACTTATAAGTATAGATTGTTTACTAATTTACAACTGTCGTTGATACGTATCTACCACATACAGTAGTTAATGAAATTCTCAATTACAACTCACGCAGTTGAAAAGAAGAAAACTTTAAAAAATTATGAGGTTTGACCGAGTTGTTTTCTTTCCGGCCTGGATAAGTTGACAAGATTCACTGAAAAAATGGTAAAACATCACTTTTATGTTTCATTTGTAGCTCATAAATGTTATATGCACGCATGGATACGGGTCCGATTCATGTTCACAATCCCATGGATTTACGGCCAAAATGAGACTTTTGAAGATCCAATTACCTTTCCCAATACCGCAAAATACAAGCACAGTAGTTCTAATGGCAATACAAGAACTATAACTGTACATACTAAAATGGACTTGTTGTTGATTCGTTATCTTATTCATTCCATTTGCATGTTCTTCCATGCAGTAAGATGTCTGAACTAGAGTCCATTCCCCCTGATGAAGAGAAGAAACCCATCAATAGCTTTTACGACGCGACAAGTTTTCACCTTAACGGGGACTTGTTTGAAAATCAGGTAAAAAGTCTTTCTTGGCAATTTCTTTATCTTTCCTTTTTAAATTTTGGATATAAGGATTTTAGGCCTTGACTATAGAAAACGATCAAAACCATTTGATCCACGTCGGAGAAGATAACGGCAAAGAGGAACGCTTCAGTTTAGTCATAGCGTGTAAACTGTGAACAAACCGAGCAGATCGGCCAGGATTCTTCCAACAAAAACTGCAGTATCTTTGTTTTCGCCTTTGAAATTTGCCAGGCTTTCCGGAATGAATTTTGTCCGAGAAGACAAAAGATTGCATCAGCTACGTATTATAGTTTGAAGCCTTCTCGTGTGAACGTTTCGCAATGTTTTCAAAGGAAATAGGGGTGAGATAACGGGCCAAGGCTCGTTTCTCGAAAGTCTCGGTAACTTTTCTGGTCCGTAATCAAATATTGAAATTAAAATTTAAAGAATGAAAAAGCAGGTTTTCCCCAACAAACTAGTCCATTTTGTTTTGTTAACTGATGACCGTAATAAAATATAAGAAGTTGCCAAGATTTGAACTCGTTCTTTCTTCAAAGCGCAATTTTTATTTCTGCCGCTTTTGATCTTGGTAAACCAGCGGTTTGGTGATTAAAAGTTTTGTTTTCCTTCAGGACCAAGTGCCAAGCCGGTCAATGGACTTTGATGGTATGTATAATTGTCAGTTGTTTTAGGTCAGACCATAGAAATTGATTTGATACTCCACAGACTCAAAAGGTTTAATGTATGTCGTTTGAACGCTCCGAGAAAAGGGTCATGTTTCATCTTTTAAATATTTGAAAAGGTACATCATACAATTTGTTTGAATCTTGCCGTTTTCCTAGTTTCATATTTCTTCCCTTCTTTCTTTCTTTTTTTTCTCAGCTCCTGTAGCTTCTAAAGGTGTCGACGATGACCTATCGGCTTACATCCCTGGTAAGAATAAAGTTTATAAAGGTTTTGTTATGAAACCCGACTACAGTCGCAAACATAATCACTTCTGATCGTACATTACCTTACAAATCCCTCTACTTACGACTTCATTTTAGGTGGTGGAGGAATGTCCTCTCTTTCTATGCACGCCACAGCCGGAAGTGACTTGGCTGACGATTTCGACAATCTATCCCAAGATCCAATGCAACCCGCTGCGACATCAGAGAGAGTTTTTGCAAGTTCTAATACGGAAACGTTTTTGCCATCAAGGTACTTTGAAGCAAAAACCGTCCTGCTTATGTTAGCCTCTCCCTTTTTTTTACTAACAACCGTTGTGACGGTTTTTTTTCTTTCTTCCTTCAGAAATCCTGCTTACTTCAGCACACCTAACACACGAACAGACATGTACCCCCCGCTGAGTAACCTGTCGATCACGAGCGCTAGACAGGACGATCATAGTAACTTTCAGCTTCCCGGCTTCTCGGCTGGTAGCTCTGTGACACCTTTAAGACCCAGCGACGCCTATATACCTTATTCAGCTGGTGTGTCTGTGACAAAGACCTCGCCCTCTAAGGTAAGCTTGACACCTTACTGGCTCGAACAAGGGCTTTTCCTCAATGGCTGACGGTGTAATTTCCAACGCAGATTTTCTTTTGCCTTGTCACGCATTCCTCCCATAGTGCTTTATTGTTGTGTGACGAAGCAATGAGAATATCTACGTAGTTACTAGGTTACTCAAAGAATACCACATGCACCATTCAAAAAACGTTACACCCAATACCGGGCGACAAAGCCTCAAAACTACTATTTCTAGTTACTGCTAAACCTTTAAAACACATCTCCTATCCTTACCCACCAGTTTTTACGTCTTTTTCTGCTATGCGCGCACAACATAAACGTTTTTCTTTTTTTTTTCAAAAAAATATATATCAGGCTGATAACTACTAACGTAATAATTTATGTAACTGATAGAGATAGGCCATGTAATATACTAACACAAGTTCCCATAACTTGCTTTACAAGACAGCAAGTTTGTGTCTGCAAGTTAGTGAACTGTTCTCAGTTTCTTTCTCTCTTTTCATTGTTACCCCGTCCTCAGGCCGATGGGGATTCTTCACCGACCAGTAAACTTCATCGGCTGCTGGCGGAATCTCGACAAATGGTTCAAAACCTCGAACAATCTACTACATTCTCTTTGAGCGGAAGTCCCAAGCAGGTTAGCTTTTTGAAAAAGTCTCCAATGGACGTGTATCTAACCTTTGCACTTTAACAAGCACTTTGTTACAAGTAACATAGGTATAATACTATCATTGCAATCCATACTAAACTACAATACATAACCTTTTCCCCTTTTTAAATCCCTCTTTTGATACTCTAACTAACCATTTCTTGTGGGTCAGCAATATTTTTTAAACGCTTAAGTTTTCACTCAGGTTTAGAGGAGATTTTTTGCCTGTAGAGCTTACCGTGATTTTTTTTGTCCCCGCACTTGCACTGGTTGGCCGTTTTTCCGGCTTTTTTCTAGTGGCGCCTAACTTACGTTTCCCGCTCTTAGCAGCAGTTTAATGTCGACTGTTTCTGTAAACTTTCCTTCAACATAATATTTGTTAAATTAAATTGGCAATCATTTGAGTAGATCGCTCAAGATTGTTGAGACAGATGTCAACATCCCTCTAGCCTTAAGGAATTTCGGAGAAAAAAGCCGAACCCCTTTAAGCAGGCCTTAAATTTGTTCCAGTTGTATGGCCTAAATGAGTAATTGTAGCGGTTTTTTATGGTTAATGAATAACGCGCCCTTTTTTACGCGTCTAGGACTCAGCGGTGCCCACAAGTGAGCAGTATACACCACCGCAAAGGCACTTGGGAAGTCCGCTTCATTCTCGCCCGATACCGACCTCTGCTGAATAAAACGTAAGCAGGAGGGTATTTCTTTTTCTACGCCAACGATGACATTTTGGAACCGTAATTGGTATCAGAGGCTTTCTTACCCTAAGAACAGTCTATTATTTTCCAGCTTATTCTTAAAATGCGTTACCTGTTGGCTATTGGTTTTTCCCTTATGAAACCTGTAAAATGATCAGCGTGATAAATCTGTTATTCGTGACTGTACACACAGACTCTTAGGCCTCATTTACATGGAGAAAACTTGTCTGAGATAGTAGGGTCACTCGCCTACCCAAGCTACCTTGGGGGGCGAGCCAACTTTTCATACATTTCCTTACAAAACGTGGCGAACCGTTACTTAACATTATGGTATGGTTACCCTCCTAGCCGGCTAGCCGGGCCAACTTTTCTTCATATAAACACTTTGGCTTACACAGCCGGGGTAACTCGGTCAAGGCGAGACAATCAAAGCATGTGCTAGCGCTGTTGGCTCGGATAAAAGGATGGCTAAATTCGACTCGGCTGGGAGGGTGGCCATTCAACCCGGGGCCTGAGATATTCTAACCTTATTTCTTCCGTTTGTGTTTATGCAACTCTCTTATGTACTGTATAATTCACTGATAAAAGTTTTGTTGATTTTCAGAACAAGTCAACACGACTGTAAACAGAAAATAGCTTGTTGTAATGAAGTGGTCCCCTTCAGCGTCGTTATGGTTGTCATACGTCAAAGTAATGTGAATGGGCTAGAGAGAATGAGCTTATAGCAACAGATACACGTGATTCAAAATGGCTCTTTCATCTCTTTCAATCCCAAGATAGACTACCGAACGTAAATATTAAAGAAAAATGTCAATTTTAAATTTCCAAAAATATACTGAAACGGTGTTACAGTTTTTGTTGAGACCTCTTTGACGGAGCACAATCCTTTGTTTCTGTTCACAAATTATGACGGAATAAATGAATCCGACGTTTTTATTGGTCAACAGGATCAAAATGATAGGAATTCTATTGAACGTTGTGCGCCGTCAGGTCCGCAAAAACATGTAACAAAGGAATCTGACGGACTTCATAACCATTCAACTCTATTAACTACAGTTCGTCCCGTGAAAAGTTCGACGTTTGTCGCTGGCCTAGGTAACGTAACCTAGATGCTTCAATTAACTATAATTTTAATTTGTAGTGAAGGTACACCATAATAGAGTTGCTTTACTTAACCGCGCGTGAAATAGATAGTAGATTAATACTAATAAGACTAATAATCTGTTTACTTGTAATTGGCCCAGATTCTTACATACTGTTTCGTGCATTAAGTAAAATCACTCTACCTTGAATTTTTTAATGATCTATAACACAAGAAACGAAAAAAGATCAGCAATAAATAAAACAGTCATTCTTTAATATATTTTTAAGTAATTATCTCGTTAAGAAAATGTTCGCAATACTGGTGTACACAACTCTGCGTTCGTGCTTTAGTTCCGGATTTGTATACTTTTCATTCGCAGATTCAAGTTCAAATCATAGTCCTTTTTGCGTCAGGTCTTGTGTGGCTATTGTGTGTGACAATCTACTTACCTCTCTGATAGAAGAACTTCTTTTTTTTATGGATTTTATCCTTTGTCTGGTGTATTCCAGTTCAGTTTTACTTTTATTAATATTGTTATACCTGTATTTAGTTGTAATTTGGATGATCCTAGGAATGAAAGTTAAAAGAGCAATTTCAAGGGTCTCTATGGTTTATAATATTTTATTCTGTCTATTAGAACGAAACCTTTACTTCCCAGATTCTTTAATCCCAGTTCTATTTATATTAGGATAAACTACATCATGGTAGTGAAAATTCGTGTTTATCTACAATGGAGGACAAAAATCCTTGGAACGGTCATGAAAAACCTTCCTTCCACATCCTTAACTTATCAAATGTTCAGATGTAGCATAATATGCACTTCTCTAACCACTTGGATACCGCGACTGGCCCTCCCCTCCCCCCTCCAAACAATGTTGGGATGAAGAAACACTTTTAGGACAGGGTAAAGTGTACAGAGGTGCACAAACTACAACATTGCTTGGGGGAAAGGGGGGAAAATTAAGGCAGATCGTGTTAATTGTCCTAAGAATTTTGTCCTTCTTCGCAGACCCCTACCAAGTAACTGTACTATGTACTTAATCTAACAGTTACCACAGCAAAGCCGGATCGCTTCAGTTCTTTTTTCTTACTCTTTGAATGAAAACAAATGATTTTACTTAGTTTATCATATTTAATAGCAAGTATTTAAATGATGTGAATCCTAGAGTTATGGTTTGAATGATTGATATATCTAGTTAATAGTTCTTTGATCTGGACGAGTGAAATGGAGCTGAATTGTAGAACGTGAAAAAAATAAAGTTGTAAAAAACCCAGATGCGTTGCTGTGTTACAATTCAAACTTTTAAATTTGTTATTGGGGACTTGGTCGAGCTGTTCTTGTTTGTTGATTGTTTTAAATTACAAGCTCAGTCTAAACTTGACTGAATATGGTAAAGTAGAATTCTTGTTTACAAAATCATTCAGATGATTTCCAAATATCGCAAACAACACTTTACCACAAATTAAGATAAGGAAAAACGGGAACGAACTTTACAACTTCAAAAATACAACACCAAACATTTTCTTATTAACAAAATAATGTAGCACAAAGAGATGGCACATTTTAAGAGTGATCTGGCTAAATCAGAGAGTTTAAGTTCTAGAGAAACAAAATGCTACAGGATAAAAAAAATATCATTCCTGAAAAGTGTAATAGACAATAATAGACCTCTTTATCTTGTATGTTTTGTTTTCCCAATAGAGGTCCCAGGGGAAATTCACTTTTTGTTCTTCATGCGTAGATATGCACGAAAATAGATGAAATTTGAAAGAAACCATTCTCTAGAGTATTATCCCATGACCTGTATTAGGACCATACAAGCTAAAGAGGTCTATTGGCCTAGATACCTTAACTTAGCCTGCGAACGCCAGACGTTTCTCCTCGCTCATCGCTGCTGAGGCACGTTTCGCGAGGAGGACAGATTTTACGTCATCAGTATGGAATTTCTGTCGCTGAGTCGCAGGCGTTCCTCCTCGCGAGACGTCCCTCATCGGTGATGAGCGAGGAGAAACGTCTGCCGTTTGCAGGCTAGCCTTAACTGTTCACTGATTCATCGTGTGTCGACTCCAGAGCCTTGGGTTTTTTTGGGGGGGGGCGGGGGGGGCGCTTAATCCTTAGTCATGCGCGATACAGAATAGCTGTGTCTAGCTGTTTAATGTCTAGCTGTGTCCGGCCATCGTCTGCTCATGCGCAGTAGAGAAAAAAAAAGTTGTTTTGCTACTGCTGCATTCAATGTTCTCCTCGTCAACGCAGTGAAGTCCCTGGGTTACAGAGAGGACCCTGGGAACGAGGTTGCCTATGTTGGTGGCAAACTGCACACAACTTCTGCAACTGCCGGAAATAAAACTTATCCGCCAGTGGCTTATATTTGGAAATTGCTCTAACGGCAAAGAAAAAATAAACCTTGTGCGAGACAAGCCGAGCGTGAGTTTGTACACGTTATATTTCGACAAACGCTGAACAAAAGCATGAAGTATAGTATCATAATAATTAATCATAACTATAAACCGGTGTGACGATGAGATAATTTAAGATAATGTATGTACACCTGGTACATTGAATTTAGACTGCAATACAATCGGTTATGCCCCCATTATTATCATTTGCATTTTGAAAATTACTTTACTGAATTTCTCTCCCGTTAAAAGCCCATGGGATTCTGAGTTGCAATTTCCCTTTCTATTACAAGCCCCTCCGAATGAAATCCCCTCAAAAAGGCTTTTAAAAGGTCTAGATCCTGGGGCTTTAGAACTTTGTGGTATGACAACTACTGACAGCACTTAATTTCCCTCTCAAGTATATTGACTCTCAAGTATTTTGGTTTTGTAAAAATAGCAATGAATTGCCGACAGGTAAAAACGACGGCTATTCGTGTATGCTGAAACAAATTAAAGATAGTCAGCAATTTATGAATAAATATTCTCAAACTCATTAATAATTCATAAAGAAAATTCAAAGGAAATTATTGAATATCGGATGAAAAACTGCTCATTTTTGCATCCTTAATTTCTCCTTCAAAAATGATTTTGTTTGAGAAGAAATATCAAACATTCGACACAGTGTTTCATCACCAGATGAAACACCTCGAAGTTCGTCAAAAATACTCCGCTACGCGTCGTATTTTCAACTCTCTTCTCGGTGTTTCATCTGGTGTTCTCAAACTCATTAATAATTCATTAAGAAAATACAAAGGAAATTAATGTTTAATGAGTGTTTGGAAATCGGATGAAACACTGCTTAGTATTTGCATCCTTAATTTCTCCTTCAAAAATGATTTTGTTTGAGAAGAAATATCAAACATTCGACACAGTGTTTCATCACCAGATGAAACACCTCGAAGTTCGTCAAAAATACTCCGCTGCGCGTCGTATTTCAACTCTCTTCTCGGTGTTTCATCTGGTGATGAAACACTGCATCTCATGTTTGATATATTACATGAAACACTGCGTCTCATGTTTGATATATTACTTTATAACAAAAATAAAATGAATCTCAAAATCTAATTTGAGATAGTTTTGCAAGGATCGTGAGTAAAATATTATCGGCATAGTGAATCAATTTAAAAAAATGAACAAGAGAGACATGAGAGAGAGAGAGACAGGAAAATTCGTGCTTCCGCATCGCAAAATTTGTTTTCAAAACAAGAAATTCCTAAATTAAATCATTTTCGAGCAGGGTCTCTCCGCTTGTCACGTGTACCTCAAGAGTAGAGAAATTAATGCGGAATGAAACTCGTTGGGCGCTATCTACAAGTACATGTACAGTTCGTGACAGTATTCCGAAAATTCCATGTTTAAAATGAAACGGTCCATTTGAGTTAAAAAGAGTTCCATCTCACAATAGTTGAAACCCGAACAAAAATAGCTTCTGGAGTTTTCCGTTCCACTTGATCTTGCGGTTGGAAAGTACCGAGTTTCGGTTGAATGGATCGCCCATTAATTAACCAAAGGCTCTTCGATTTTCTGGGAAGATCGAAGGGCCCGGCTCTCACTGGTTCGAAGGAATCTTGTTGCAAACTTAAACAGTTAAATACCTTCGAAGTATTGCATTCTTTATTTTACTACTATAATCTTATAGTTTTCTTATTTGGCTTTTCATTAACAATTCCAAGTGAACGAGGCAGATCTTAGTTTCAAATTCAATCGCAACAGAAACATACAATTCAACAAAAAACTGTAAAACGTTGTCCATTGAAAACTGATCTCTTTCTTTAATTATATAAAATTAATTTGTCTTTCGATGGTTGGCTGCATTGATAAAACAGGTGAATTAAACAATTTGTCAAAAAGAGAGATCCGTTCGCGGCATTTCAGTCCATTTCAAAATGAATTGGATATTAGTGTCTTAGGGTTGTGCCAATATTTTGCTGAAATTTCTATGATATTTCACTCTCGATCCAGCACTTTCTAATACCGATATATAAATTGCCTTCAGCCGTTTTGTCTTAAATTCCGGCTACAAAACAAGTGACCAACAATTGATCGCATAATTGTCGCGTAATTTTTAGGCGAACGCACGTAAATTTTACGCAAGTAAATAATTAAAAATAAGACGCAATACATGAAAGGTCGATCGCTTGTAAGCGTAAAAATTGAACCTCGCTCAACTTTTCGTTTAAGCTCAGCATTTTTTATCTTTCCCCTACTTTATTTACGGGATTAAGATTTGCATGCGTAATTAATGTAGAAGCCAAAAACGCGTCAGTGGAAATCAATCTTTAAACTGTCGCGGCCTTGTGCTGTTTACCAAGATATCAAAATATATTATCATGCAGAGCATTTATTTTGAGCTTGCTAAATTTTAAAACTAAAAAATTATAATTCATTTCTTTTATTCTAACAGAGAGAAATAAATCCGATTAATTTGTCTTTTACAACCCCCCTCGGAAGAATATTTTAAGTTCTCTGAAGGACTCGAACCCAAGTATATATCAGTAAAAAGTTAGTAGTTTGGACAACTCAGCCATTGAGCTATATGTATTATAAAGCCAGTGAGAGAGATCAAACTAGTAAGGTCTCTTTGGAAGCGTCATATGAATATTCAATCAAGTGAAGTCCTTTTTAGCAACAGAGACTTTTGTGATTGAGTATTTTAGGAATATTCTGGAAGTTAGATACGTTGCACGCCATTCTTAAAGGCTAACAAGGTCTTATCTTACAAGCAACTTTTTTGACCTTCCTTAACTACGTTTCAAATCAAAGAAAGCAGACATTTTATCTTAATATGAACGTAAATAACATTAAATAGTGTGAAAGTAAAGAGAATATGCAAATAATGTGCTCAAGGTGTGCTGAATACGGTAGCAGCGACGTACCATTAGTGACAAAATGATCACTTAGCAACCCTTAAAAAGAGGAAGACGTATTTTTTCAAATCCTAGGAATTGACCAGTGTTAGTTGTTTTTACCAACCAAGTGCCATTTTACAATTTATCAAGTAGTTTATTTTAAGTGTAGATTGTTCTAGTCATCAATTCAAAACTTCGCTTTGTGTTCATCATTCCAAGGAGAACAAAAGTGAAATTTGCATAAAGTGGTTGTGTTTTTCAAAACAGTGCTGGCAGCGATCAAAGGCCTCCACGGTAGATGGCAGGTTAAAGCTGCAACCAGCTACCACAGTAACGACGAAAATTTCTAATTGCATCGCTGCGTTTCATTCTTTCGTATTGAACTGGCATCGTAAGTGCGCTGGCTTCGACAGAAGACTTCAATTAAACACTCTGAGTGGCAAGTTATGAGAAAACATGGAGAGAGCAGTCGACGTGGTGCAAGACCGCGCTCCAATATGGCTGCGATCGATGCCTTCCGAAGCTACAAAAGATCAACGCAAGGAGTCATTTAAGACACGCGGACCTACAAGAAAGCCAGAAGCCCTGTGGTCTAAGACCAAAGAACCAGAAATCGTCCTCGAGACAGAAGCCTTCCAGAAGAAGAAGCAGAAGAAAAAATTGGTAGAAGATGACGAGCTTGATTTCACTAAGGCTCGAGAGAAACTTCGAGAAAAGTTTGAATATGTGCTCACCATTCCAGCTGAAATAAAGGAAAAGTTTCGGTCAATATGTCTGCGAGATACAGCTTCCAGAGTGGAAGTATCAGAGGCCGAAGAATTAAGATCCGGTAAAGAAATTGATTTTGATAGAGAGTATGACATCATCGAGTTACATGAGCACATATTGGTTATTGGAGGAGCATCAGGGGGACAGGGGAATGAGCCGACTGATAAAGTAGAAGCCTATGACATTATGAGCGGAGAATGGCGACAGATTGAACCCTTACCGCTGGAAACTACGGCTTGTTATGCCACGGCAATTACAGGTAAAGTCAGTTATACAACAATAACCACAATATATACACTAAGTCTGTTCGATAAGCATCACAATAAATTTGTGACAACTTCCGTTTGGTAGGCAATAATTCCTAACATAATAAAGGTTCTTGGAACATCATAACCGTAACAAATTCTCTAATCGCCAGTAACTGACCTGTAGTAAGAAAATTCAGTTGGTTGATCACAGCATATTACGTAATTTTGAGTCTTTGAGAAATGGACAGACCCGAAGGTTATATAGTATTAGAGCAACATAATCAGCGCGTGTATCCTTTACATCAAATTGTTAAAATATACTGAGCACGCAAACATGAGTGTCTTTGTTTCCGAAAGGATTTTTCATGACAAGCACTCAAAACAATACAGAAATAATGTAGAAGCAATGATCCGAAGCACGCCAATCTCTGTCACGTGCAGTTTTTCTGTTTATGTTAATATTAAAATACTGAATTAGTTAACAGAAGGTCACCACTTCCCCTGAAAAAAAGGCTGTACACAAGCTATCACAGACTCCCCCTCCCCTCAAGATTTTTCGGCAGCTTACACAAGAAAGACGAAACTACAGGAGCGTCAAAAAATCAATAGGTTGCGGAATAAGCAAAATCAGGCGTCAGCCCTTGCAAAACAAACATCTCTTCACTTGCACTCACGACACTGCATGATTACGACGTGATATTTCGTAATTTCACTATTTATGGTGGACGCTGGAAAACACAAGATTCTGTTTCTTTCTCTGAACTTGGATACGGACCTTACGAATTCCAGTCTAGCAAAATTCGCATACTTGTTGGACGGAATGGAATCATCTCGATCAGGGGAGTTTGTAATAATGCGAATTCACCTGTTACGGGCGCGGTTCGATTGATCGTGATCCGGAATAAAAATAATCGGAATTAACAATACAAATAATTTGTTTTGGCATTTAAAGAAAAAGCTGTTCGAAATAAAACATTCCGAGGTATGTAGCGTTTAATTGGCCAAAAATCATTGTAGAAGAGATTGGTAACATAACTTCTGCGTATTCTTATTCCAGAATACAGTACGATAAATCCAGCGCACCTTTAGTGACGTTTTCGCTGACGTCGCTGGCTCGGGTCGGCCTTACATTGAGGCAAATGAAATAACTGCACCTCACTGGGTGGCCGGCGTGGGCCTCCAGGTTGTGATTTTTATCCTCGACGCCTCTAAGACCTCTACTGAATGGCCTACGTATGGCTAGACCCTCACTATGGTGGCTCAATGACTGAAAGTAAAATGATCGCCCTCCTTTAGGTACAAGAATTTACTGAGCCTTTACAAACAACGGGGAAAACTGCAAGTTTGTCCACTTATGGCTTCCTTCATATTTGCATTATTTTCACTGTTCTATTGCGTTTTTATTAATAAAATAGTTGTGGTGGGAAATTTTCCGCCAAAGCATCTCCAGTTGCCTGTGGTCTAGTAGCTGTTAATTGAGTTATGTTACATTGGTATGCCTGCGGTGCGGACGGTCGGACAGGCATACAGTCACGTGATGAACAAAATTTCTCGGATTCGCCATTTCCACATTTCCCATAATACACCTTATTTGCCCCCCAAAATTTTGCATAAGCATCGTTTTAAATTTCTCATGGGACAGCTGTAATACCATGAGAAATGAAAAACAAAGGTTATGCAAAATTTGCGGGGGCAAATAAGGTGCATTATCGAAAATGTGGAAGTGGCGTAAGGATAGATAACCAAGTTTTCTTAGGCATGAGGCTCCACTCGAACGCTCGAAACGCGTGTGGAGCTCTGCTAAAACAGCAATATCCTCATGGTAGACTTAAAGCTTTTAAGCTCCCTCCAGCCTTGTTAACACTGACCGGGCTTCATTCTTACCAGAGCTGTGACTCTTTTTTTCAGGTATTCCTGGGATTGTTGTTGTAGGAGGTTTCGGCGACTGGAAAGCACTGAATACAATCCAGATGTATGACTGGGTGGGAAAGGAGTGGCATGTACTCAAACACATGAGAAAGAGACGCTGGGGGTGTTTCGCAACAGGAACAGAACACGGAATTGTTGTGGCTGGCGGCTGTGATCAAGGCAGTGTGTTAAATAGCGTGGAGTTGTACAACATGAAAAAGAAAGAATGGTACACATTGCCCTCAATGTTGGAACAACGCTGCAACTTCGGTGGTGCTGTCATTGGCCGCAAACTGCTGGTAGTCGGTGGTGGAGCTGGTTTTTATTTCAACAGCGCCAAAAACACAGCGGAGATTTTTGACGGAGAGCAAGGAAAATGGACAAAGTTACCCCCTATGAGGCGCAAGCGTTATGGTTGCGCGGCAGCAGCGTGGAAGAACAAACTTTTTGTGGTTGGAGGCTGTGACAGCAATGGAGATGACATCTTAAATGTGGAGGCGTTTGATATCGAAAGTCATGTTTGGCTCGATTTACCACCATTACCCGTTGGGTATTCGTTGTGCCGGGCGCATATTGTTCAGAATATGCTGGTAGTGTTCGGGGCTGATGGAGGAGAAAATGCTAATATCGTGTATGCCTTGGATTTTGAACTTAACAGTTGGAGCAAGTTTATGGAAATACCGCAAGGACGTAACGCTTATGCGATAGCAGTGGTTGGTGTCTAGAAGCCGAGAGCAATTAGCCTGCGAGCAAGAACTCTATTTGGGGGATATCGTGAAAAGTACACGCGCGAGTGGCACGCGAAGAGCCTCGCGGCTTCGCGGCTTGCTCGCACGTGCTCGAGTGGCTGGCTTCGCTTGCCCAAATAGGAGAACTTGCTTGCAGGCTAGATAGAATTTGGAAGGGACAATTAACGAAGAAAAAGCATTTTGTATCATAAAATTATACTAGACAATTTCCTTCCATGTATTTTCTATTTAAATGGTCAATGCTTAGTTTAACTGATAAAATACCGGAATTTCGAATCTTGCGAACGAAGTTATTTTCATTAGTGGCTGGAATAAAAGCCGTATTATAAAAATAGCAA
Organism: Porites rus; assembly: GCA_964035705.1. Lineage (NCBI taxonomy): Eukaryota > Metazoa > Cnidaria > Anthozoa > Scleractinia > Poritidae > Porites > Porites rus. Next base: position 1,556,200 of record OZ038002.1, read on the forward strand.
ATATAAAATAACTGACATAACTGCTAAGTCATTGGCCCCTTCTCCACTCTGAAAGGTACGTTGTAAATGTGGGAATCCTGTTCGAGAACACAGGTATGTACCAACTGCAAATACAGTTTGTTATAAACGATCAAACAGTGCATTAACCGGGCGAACAACGTGTCTGTAAGTCCGTACTGGAGTTTATTTCAGTCAGTGACTGTCTATAATCAGTTCTTATACAAGTCAACTACGCGACTGACAAGCGACGCGAACGACTTCGTAAACGCTAAAAGCCATGCAGGAGAGAAACCTCTGCAGCTCGCAAGGTATTTTATACAACTGTATTTTGCTGCCCATAGTGGAGTATTGGGCAAGGCGAGTTGTATTTTTTATATTTTTTCACAGAATAGTAATGAATGTTGGACGATTGTTTACAGTCACTCTACGAATTGAAAAGCTTTTACTATTACGCCGGCTTCAGTAGTAAGCGTTTTGAAGTCGACAAGCCGAAACAATGCATGCCTAAGGCAAATATATACAGAAAGATGTCGAATATTTATTTGGATTGCATTAAACACAAGACGTTGTTACTATAATTCTTCGTAGAGGACAGTTAATGTAGACAATTTTGTGGAAATTTTCAATTGAATTTATTTTATAGGCTGCTTTTCATAAAAATTTAATAGTATGATAGGCCATTGCTGAGTTTTGCCCTAAGCCTCTGTTTCAAAGCGAGGCTAAGAGCCAAGCCATTGACATGAAAATGATTTTAATCATAGCTCATACAAATAACTCTCATTTTCATTAGAAACGTTTAGCACGTAGCCTAGTTTGAAAAGTAGAGATTTTGGGAATTAGAAATGGCCTGTTGACTTGATCGGCGTTTTTGCTAGCCTAGCAGGAGGACTTGGCGTGCAAACGTAAGCGTATTTCTGGTTTCGCGTGGAGACAGGCTGTGTCTGCGTTCGCATGCTAAGGAAAGAAGATTGAGCTCTGCTTTCAAAATCGACAAGGTTTTTAAATTTTATTTTGTTTACACCAAACAAGCCGCATTTCATACTAGCAGCTGGGAACGCCAAAACACTCATGGGGTATTTTCTTTTTCTTTTTCACATAGCTGAATAAAATAAATCCTCGTGCACAAAAACTGAAAATAAGCTGAAACATGTAAAATGAAAGGTAAAAAAGACGGTAGAATTATTTCGATTAATTTTAACCAAGTTCCAGTTTGTACCGCAGTTTTAGTTAGCCTGGAGTTCATGTTAATCCTTAATTACATGTTAACCGAGTTCAAGATAACGGAACTCTCTATCATATCTATTGCAAATCAAATAAACGCACATCAGATTGAAGCAATAAGAGTGGCGCCGCCTTCCAAAAAAGATGCCAACGAGAGTTGTTTCTAGTCAACAGTACCGCTTAATTTTTCAGTCCCTTTTTTCCACATTCTACGACTTCTCACTGTGAATATTGTATTGTTCTTCGAATCCATTTCTTGAGCTTCAACACATCCGCATACACGCCATAGCCCTCGTAAGGTCCACACCCAGCACTCCAACTGGCCACACCCATTAAGTACCACTTTCGGTTTTTTTCACACACCAGGGGCCCTCCAACGTCGCTTTTACACACACCATCTCCTCCCTTAGGGTAACCAGCACAACGCATGCGTTTTGTGACCCGATAACCAAAAGAATGCCAGTCTCTGTATCTTCTTTTGCAAGAAATACGTGACACCAGAGGAAGCTTGGCTTGCTTCAAAACCTGAGCAGAAGACAACGAAATATCTCAAAGACTGACGGAAAATAATTACAAGAGGGAGAGAGAGAGAGAGAGAGTGGGGTGCACTCAAGGGAAATGTGGGTAAAAGACAAATATTATGCTCAAGGCAAAACAAAATTTGATACCTTGAAGTTCTGTTTAGTACTCCATTTCCCATATTTTCCCCAACCAGTCACCAAACACTTCCACCCTGCAGCAAAGTCTGTTTTTGGAAGGCAGACGGGTAGAACTCGGTCATTGTATTGTAGAGTTGTGTTCAGCTTCAGTAATGCCACATCGTAATTATAAATACTGTTTATGTTGTATCGAGGATGTTTGTAGAGTCCTCGTATAAAAATGTCTTGCTCGAATCCATCAGAGGTATGGAGATGGTGGTCACCTAGTTTAAGGGAAAACAAATATGGAAGTGATGGTCAAAGGTTTTTTGGACGTGTATGACTTGTTATATGCACTGTCACAAAGCCAGCCAGGTTTTTCCGGAAGCAGCCGGCCTTTTCCCGCTCCTCCAATTCAATTTCTAAGGGAATATGTCCCAAGTGGTCCTTTTATCTCTTAATTGAATATTAATAAGGAAAAGGCGAGGAAGATACGCGCGAAGGAAATAGGAAGTTTTCTTTTTCCTCTCTCCTTCCTATCGTTCCCTTCCCCGAATGACGTAATAGTCTCCTGCGACTATCCCGTGGGCGCTTACAAATGAAAAGAGAGGATTAGGGACGAGTCAGGAGAAAAGCCCTTCAGTGTCTCTCTTAGGGAGCGCCTGGGATCAGGCTTGATGATTTGTCATCTCTTAGGGAGCGCCTGAGATCGAGCTTGATGATTTGTCATCATTTGCAATAGTTTTCGAAAAACTGCACGTCAATGTCGAGAGAAATTCAATGTATATGTATATAATGATGTATTAATTCAAGACTGAAGTAATGAATAACAACTAGTCAATAGACCTATTTGGCTAACTTAATGTTGTACCCAATTCAAATCTCCCGGGGTTAAGATTCTTTGTGTACTGTATTTGCATTATAATGTTGCATTCACATTTAAATGATATGGAAATTCCTTAAACAAAACGTTTCATGATTCCCAAAGGGTTTGAATTGGGTACATCATTGAGTTAGCCGAATAGGTCTATATGTTCTTCCCGCGTATTATCATCATCATTACTATTATTACAACTATTATTGTTATTTAGATTGTTTTTCTACCTACCTGCAACGACAGTGAAGTCTTTGTGATCTTGTCCATCGAAGCAATGTGCGGCTGTTATGATCCATCGCTGGTCTATAACCGACCCTCCACACCAGTGCCCTTGGGATTGGTGTTTTATTGACACTTGCCAGGGCCACCCCCCTGGTTTTGTTTTTGTGCCCAAAACTGTCTTTTGCACTTTACTGCCACAACCAGGACTTTCTAAAATAATAAGAGAAGTAAATTAAACTTTTTCATTTTGATAATGATAAAACGTATAAATGGTATGATTAAATAGCTGGCGACACTGAACGTTTTGTAATGTTTTGCACGTACTATATAGTTGAATTAGTTCTTAAATTTAGACTAATAGCTTTTGCAATACTGTAATTCCTTTATGGTCATGCAAATAAAGCATTTGTTGTTGTTGTTGAATATTTGTTCCATTGCAGAGCTGATATTGGTAGAAAGAAGCAGTTCTACTATCAGTAACGCAAATACCGAAGCTGATCTTAATTGTTGTTCTTAGATTTTGTTTCGAACTTTTGAACGTAGACACTCGCTGCTATCTTGGAAGCTAACATTCTCTTTGCTAAGCCCTTTCAGTCATTCTGGTGCAGGGCAACAAAAGAAAATTTAATGAGAAGAAGAAGAAGATTTTGCGTAGTTACTTTTTAAGTGACCTTCAAAACAAAACTTAAGTAAGGCTCGTTAAATAAAAACAAAGGCCAATTCCCATATTTTGACAGGCAAAGGTAAGATAAGGGTTAAGCCTGTTATTGGTAAAACCGATTACTTACTTACTTAGTAACTAACAAGACAATTTCCTCAGTCTCTAGGTGTTAAATGTTGGCCGGAGAGTTCAGGTCATTCTCTGCAGAACAGTAGACTAAGTTCACTTACATCCCAGCCATATGTATTCCCTTAGGAAGCAGCCCCGGGTATATCCATATTACGCAGTATGCCTACTCGCTTACCAACTTTGTAGAAACAGAAAAGCATTTCATCTATAACTCTGTTGTGCATTCCAACCCACTGTACGTCCCAAAACACTGTCTGACCAGTATTCCTCGCCAATGGCACCTCCACAGACACCTCAATGCCGCCGCCATCCTCATCTATCTTTACCTGGGGGTTCTTAAAGTTTTGATCATCATACTGGCTCAAAAAGCTGAATGTTTCGGTAGTTTTGTTCCAGCACAAGATGGTGATTGGGCTGTAGTGATGAAACTTCCCAAAACAAATCCCAGAATATAAATCCGGTGTCAACTTTTTGACATTGCTTGACCAACTTACAATTGCTTTGTTCGAGAGTGAAAGGACTTTGGTGTGGCACTTGTTGTAGTTTGGACCCTGTGAACTGCTTGTTTCTGAAGGTGAAAACAAAATAGCTCGAGTTAAAAAAAAAAAAAAACAGCAACACTACTTAAAGTAAAATCCTTAAAATACTTGTTTTGTAAATTGTTTCTGTTTCCGTTAACGAAGAGAAGGAGACGATCAGATTTGACCGTCGCAGGAAAATCATCTTAGGGCCAAGACTAGCATGGGAGACTACGGTGTGACTGTAATGATGCACCATATTGAAATATAATGGCTTTAATTCATTCATTCATTCATTCATTCACATCATGGAAGAATTTTCTTCTCGCGTTCTTTACTTATAACCAAATGCACCGTTCTTTTTCACAGCATTTTTCCAGCTGATGTAAAGAACTTTACCGGCAAACCAGCCTTTGTCATTGATGATAAACGCTATTTTGAAACTCCCGGAAATTCAGAATTCAGGTGAAAAAACTCAGGAAAGCACCAGGGCTCTGGTTGCTCAAGAGTGATTAATGTATTTATTAGACTTACAACCTCCTCTTCGTTCACTTCACCTGCTCTACCTTGAACAAAAAATAGTCTCAGCTTCTCTACTGATTATTTTCTTTCTGCTCCTTAACACCTTTTTTTTTCTTACTTGATGCATGATGTCTACCACTTTCACTCAGCAAAACATTATCCTTCAGGAGCTCCCTTAACTTATGCATGATAATTAATTATTTTCTTAAGTACAGTTCTCGGGCAGTTTAATTACTTGTAATTGTATAACTATCTTGGAAGCTAAAATTCTTTTGCCAAGTCTTTTCAGTGGTTCTGGTACAGGTTACGTGACTGATGTCAATTCCTAAAGTACAGTTAAGGAGAAGACAACTCCCATTCAAAAATGCCAGGAGCCAATTCAAGGTAAGATCACCGAGTGTGTTTCAAAAACGGAGAGCGTAACTACATAAAATAGATAGCAAACCTCCAACGGTTAATTGCTGAAAGGTATAATAGTCTAAAATTTCTCATTCAAAAGATAAGCATTTTCCGAGGACCAAAAAGTTTGGAGATTTCCGGGAGCCCAGTAACCCTGTTTATTTAAGGATACTCGAAAGAAGAAATGCTTAACTCTCTCTCGTGATCCGACACTTAGAACGTTCCAGAACCTTTTGAAAAGCTTCCTACAAACAAGGAACAAATTTCCCTGCATATTTCAACCTGATTTTAAATACGAATTGTCAGCAATCGACAACATTTTATAGTTTACCATGGGCGGAATAAGGGGTGGGCCGAGGGGGACGCGGCCACCTCTTTCAAATTTTGTATAAGGCTTATAGAATTCTCAGAAAAATAAAAAGTACCTTCATAACTGGCAAGTGGGCAAGTGTACCCCCTCCCCCGGCCGGCGCCCTTTGGCAAAATCCGCGAAAACAGGAAAAAAGTGTTTAGATTAGTTCTTTTTTAACCTGTATCTTTTTACCACAGTCAATTAGGTTGCAATGTTTATTGTTATTTTTGGCAGGTCTTCACCATCGGGATCAGTGCATTGGTTACCACTGCAAGGGTATAGCCCGAATACCCCGACAGTTAGGAAAATGACACTGAAGGCGCCCGGAATAGGCAAAATCCGCGGCGAAACCGAAAAACGCGAAAAGGCTCGAGAAGCAAACAGGCCAGCGATGGTGAGTTCAGTAAAATTATAAAATATAATTAAAATATTGAGTGGAGTATGATATCTTGCATCGATGAGAAGTCAGTAAAGTCTTAGAAGTCACCGATTATAATTTTTTTAAAGAATTAAAAGTTGACTGTGTGAACATTATCTCAGCTTCCTTATTGCCAGGTTTTTGTTTTGAATGAGCCAGAAAAAATTCTGATGACAAAGTACTCACCCGCTAAACTGTAAACTGAAAACATCAACCTACGCTGCACTACCCATTAGACCTCACCGTACTGATAGTCAATGCAGCATTGTAAAACAAACCTTAATCTAGTATTCTATCATGTTTGTTTATCCGTAACCTGAGTTGAAAGGGAGATGGGAGCCTTAGCCATCAGGACTTGTCGCACATTGCAGTCTTTATAGTTTTCTAACTAAGACTTGGTTCCACTCAACTTTACATTTGAAATGTAAAACAACCATGAATTTTTACTTACCAACAAACACAGTTATTGCGATGAAGAACAATGACATAATTAGACGTTCAGATTTCAACATCATGTTCAACTTAGACCTATAGAGATGACATAGAATTTAAGGCAAATATGTACTTTGATATCCACCTCTCCAAAAACACACTAAGAGAGCTAAATTTTAAATCATGAAGAGAGCTGAATCGAGGCAACAGTTCAATTTGGTTTTTGTCCAATCGCAGATGCTCTGAGTAGAACCTGACAGAATTTATTGGGATCGAACTTTGTTTTCCTTCCTATTTTAGTTACATGACACTAACTTGACCTTAAGCCCTTCGGAGAATAGTTAAGTAATATAGAAAATAGAAACATTACACTACAGTGACACTAGAAATTGGTCGCTTTCCAATGGTCATTATGCATGATTACGTCAGATGACTGGGCAAATTTTATCATTAGTAACCGGTGAACGTTTTGATCAATGAACTAATGAACGCATCCAATTACTCTATCGATATACAATTCATGAATTATATTTCGGTTTGCTTTGACTTTTGCGGCGAATTATCAAGAAAGTAGCTTAATTGTGCGGTGTTCAAATTTTACTTAATTTCTTGTTCTTAAAATATACAATTATATAAAGCTTTAATCTGCAATACTGTATGTACTTGGTCCTGCACTATAAGGCTTGTTGTTGTCGTTAGTGTCATCACAATCCTCGCTTACAAGCAAAATTGCACTCTCTGGATGAGTATTCTTTTCAACTATAATGCCTTGGAAATTCATCTATGCAAAACTTCGCAAGTTTACCTGATTTCAAAACGAAGCTTGGTGGTTAAATTTTCTCGTCTGACCGGCAACATGCATAAGGGCTATCCCAATTGAATCTTGCAAACTCTCCTCTAAAATGCCTGTAAAACTAACTCCTAAATTAGTCCAGACGCTTAGCGTCTGTCGATTCTCCAGCCCTTACTTTCTTATTGTTAGTTAGCAAAGCTTATCAATGTACTCAAAGAATTCGAAAACCTTAACAGCTGAAAGCCTGAAACTACCAATGAAAATGTCCCTATAGGGTTACAGTCTTGCGCAACATTTTCTTTGCCACCGGACACGGGATGAACCGAAAATTGGAAACCTGGATGTGGGATGGTTAGTGGTGGGCGGGATGCGGGATGCGGGATGCGGGAAGTCCAGGAGGCTGGGATATTGCTCCAGGCTGAAAACGGATGGAAAGACGTTGTTGTGTGGGCTCGTACTTCTGAAATGCTGTTCTCGCTAGTGCGTAATACTGGAAACACTAAGTTTAACTAATATGACACTGAAATAAACTGGCTCTCAGGCAGCAGAGACGTCGTGAAAACACTGAAGCCAAGCGAAATTTGGACGCGCGTGCCCTCCGCGTTTTTCGCATATTAAGTTTTCACTATCTCAGAGTCTGCACTTTACGTCAGTTTGGAGCCTGCTAGCATTGTTAAATCCATTGTCTTAAACTATCAGCTATTACTATGGATAGAAAATGTAATTGGTTTCGTTGACGAACATATCAGCGACATTTGCAAGGTTAGAGTTAAAAAATGCGGGAGTTTTAATGCGACTGTATAGACTACAAGCATGCCGTTCATCACGGTGGCGAGCCAAGTGCGCGCGGCGTGACAAAACGCATGCGCGGGGACGAGTACATTCTTCGTGATCTTTATCTCTCTGACTTTTTTGTTTTGACTGGACATTAACTGGACTTAAGTGAATTTTATAGTCAAAGCTGATTTTCCGATTGCGCCATAACCTCGAAGGAAAATATGATAATATTCCTTACAGCCAATCGGGTTTTACTGATGTCAGACTATATTTCAAATGATTAGGATTGACACCTGTCATGTCCAGTCAGGATAAAAGGAACTCAGTATAACAGGCGTTTGTCAGGAGAAAAACGACAATCATAACACATTAGTTCTTGAAGAATTAATGTGTTATGATTGTCGTTTTTCTCTTTATTGTAACTGTATTAGAAGGTAAATTAGTTTATATCATCTTTTAGTATATACACACCCAGTGATCTTGGTGATTTAAGCAATCTGATTGGTTCGCTATCTCGGACTATTCAACAATATTCACCTCCT
>OZ038002.1:1567200-1569700 GCA_964035705.1 Porites rus
GAGGAGCACCATGGATAAGACAATTAATGTGGTTATCTATGCATCCACGAAATTTTGGTTCTGACAAAATCGTCCCGTACGTACGTCCACCCCTTCTTGTAAGCCGGGGTGAAATTTTGCATTTCAAGAACCCGCCAGTTTTTGCAGTAAATCACATGGCCACCCGGACTTTCGGAGATAAAAACAACAACAACAACAACATTTCGACTTAATATTTTAACGTCTACACCTAATTGCAATAAGGTTGTCATAGAAAAAAGCAAAAAGCAAAAAGCTAAATAGGAATTAATTAGCATGTAATTATCATAGCTTGCAACATTCACAACACACACGCTTATAGCTCAATATTAATCACATAATAGGAGAGAAATCATTTGCATCAGTTTCTTGGTATCATTCCAATGCAATTCGAGGCTGATTCATCTAGCGAATTTCAAACGTGCTCGAATTACAAAGCACATCGGATAACTACCAAAGAAATAATGGCTCCATTTTTTTTCAATAAATATAGCCTGGGGTAAATTCCAGGAACTCAACGCGTGTTTTAGATTAGTGCTAAATAGAAAAGCCAGTCTGCGTATGGTTTGCAGTGCACAACACCATCTGATCACAATTTTCAAGCAACAAATCAGGGGCGTAGGCAGGACTTGTCATCGCGGAGAGGGTAAGGGGGTCCTCCGCCAGTTCCTCACCTGAGCCACAAACCAAGCTTCGTTTGTCAGGACATAATAGATTGGCGACTGAAAGTGCGACAACTGAGATTTAATATTGCTCCCGTCAATTTACCTTTTTCTTTTTCGAATGGCTCTAAAATGACTATGGCGCCTGTCTATCTTGCAGCGCGGAATTACAGAATTATCTCTTGTTATTGTGAATGAATTCCTAAATAATTGTTAAATACCGAATTAAAATACGCAAATGTAAATCACATAGCTAATTTATTCCTATTTGTCTTTTTGCTTTTTGCTTTTTTCTATGACAACGTTATTGCAATTAGGTGTACATTGACGTGGAAGTTTCCCGTTGTAGTCGTGCAAAACAACGGCAAAGAAATATACATAGAAGTGTGCTGCACGTGCAAAGTCATTTTTTTGCTAATTAGACCTACTGATTTTTTTACGCCGTTTTCGTTGCTGTCGCTGCTTATTGTTATTAAACGATTTTATATTTTGTTTGTTTGTCTGTAAACTAAAGATATTAACCAGAGCTTCGCTTTTAGCCCTGGCTAAATCGATATATTAGGCTACAATATGATAATTGTGTAAATTCATATCTTTTCTTAAGTCTTTCTCATACTCTGAGTTGCGTAGCTCATACATCGAACACAATTATCAGGCAATTGAATTAGATGGTTGTTTGGAAGAGGTTAGAAACAATGAAAAATTGTGAGTCATCCGGGTGGTCGCCGCCGAAGGGAGGTGGTCGCTGATGGAGGTTCGACTGTATTTTTACATTGCACGTAAAACATCTTCACTATTCCGCCGCGAGTTATACAAAGCTGCTCTTCTAGTAGTTCTATGCCACTGAAAACATAACAATTTCATAAGAATATGAGGTAAACTGATCTTCAGTATAGTTAAGAAAAGGAAGTTTTCCCGAAATTGCATTTCCTCGTAAAAGCGCGACAAAGAAAACAGAGACAAAGTGGCCATAGTTAGCAACCCAACGATATTGGTCCAGTCCCACATATATGTATTCTTTACCAGGCAGTGACCCCATATTTTAATTCTGGAAAAATAAGCTGAAAAAACACTATAAAACATGACTTGAACTCACAACCTACGTGACAGGGTCACTTTAGCATCTTTTACTCACAAGTCGCCCCTTTTTGCTCGAACCTAAGTTTCAGTATATAAGAAAAACTGACTCCAGTATTCACTCAAATGTTATAAAAAACCAAAAAATGGCTTTTAAAGCTCGTCTGCGTCAAACTCCGGCACTGAAATCCAACTCAAAACAACAAGCTCCCAAGTTTCAACTCCAACTTATTCTCTAAAAGTTTACAAATTACCAACTATCAAAATTTTACAATAGTTAATGAGTGAATTGCGCTTAAGACATAACTGCCGCTCAGTTTGAGAAGAGAAACCTGGTCATCTACCAACTACTTAACGGACCAAGTCTATCTAAAAGACGTCTTAAGAAATTCCACACTGGTACCTACCTCATATTTTACAATTTTTGATCTGTTCTTTCATCAAGAGTTTCCGTGTTTTCCCTCTTAACGAGTATAAAACAATATTGTCTAAATCTTAAGCCAGTGAAGGTGGTTTATGCCTTAATGTTTTTCTTCAATGACGCAAACGGGCTAGTAATCGACCCTCTTGCCAAATTAAAATATCCATGACAAAAATAAGGTTCAAACTGACGCAGGATGACAGCTACTGAAGAGCTCCTAATGCTTTTCGCAGACCGGAGACGCCAGTTATCATCACATAAATACAGCGGGTATTTCGTTTTTAAAACTGACGTCGACTGGTGGTTTTAAAATGTCATCATA
>OZ038002.1:1574700-1582200 GCA_964035705.1 Porites rus
CCCAATAAATGATATCAGAGAATAGAGATTTTCTTCCCGTACTAAAAAATATTTTCTTCCTTTTTTCTCTGCACGATACCAGCAGAGCCTTTCTTTCGTTTGCTCGATTTTGGGCGTACTCGAGAAAGACTCTGCAGAAATCGAGTAAGATCTTAAGTTTGCTGAGATATAGCCATGCGCTGGCTACGGCCAGCTCGGTATGACCATCGGTTTATCAATAAACAGAAGTTTGCAGTCGAAAAAAAAAAAACAGTTTGACGAACGAAAAAGGATTGACTAATCCAGAAGTTTGGGCTGCGGTGACCTCAAAGGTTTGATGCGATTCAGGCGGAGCCTCCTTTTCTTATCCTCGATCAAGAAGAGAAGAGGAGGCTCTGTTCGAAGGGTGCATGGTTTTGCTGTATCTTAGTTTTCTTAAACGCGGTTCGACATGCAAGGGTTACCCATCGATTTACCTTTAAAATGGGGAATATGCATGGCAAAGGGGTAACTTGAGCTTAAGTATTCTTAATACAAAATACGTGCAAAAAGTAGAGGGCTAATTAACGTTATCTAAGGTATAAACAGCCTTTTTTGAGTCCCCTGATTTTAAGGTGAAGTAAAGTACTAAAAAGACCTACCGCGACTTATCTTTCCATTACTTGGCCAAATATCACTCTTATACAAGCTTCTGTATGACCCTAAACTTGCTTGCTTGATTTTAAGAAAAAAAAATCGTTCTCTTAAAATCTACAATGCAAGTTAAGGAAAACTTCAAATAGTATACAACGAAGTCTCGACGCTATTGCACTTCCCTACTGATGAATTAGTAAGTTTAAAACTTGAAAGGAAATTTTCGTAAAGAAAATAGAAAATAGAAAAATATCCACGCGTTATTGAAGAAGCGTGAGTTCAAATCGGCTGGAGGTATTTCCAATAATTCTTTTTGGCGCGTTTTTTTTTTATGTTTCAAGACGAAGTTGAAGCCCTGAAAATCAAAACCAAAAAAAGAACGAGGCCAATGTTCTGCCCAAAAGAGGTTGATGGGATATCTGTCCCCTTTAATATCCCCTCCTGAACGACCTGAATGGGCCCATCTTGCCAGCTCTGGCAGCCAATCTAAACATATTATCAGCTTCAATATAAAATTTGACAAGCTAACATTTGAATAAATCGTGTTGGTTAACATTTTAGCGCGAAAATAGAGTCAGTTTAGATCATTGTTCAGATCCTTTAGGCTTAAAGTTTGTCGTGATCATATTTTTGTAATATAACCTGAATCAAACGTGCTAATAAAGTCTCGAAAAGTCTCCAAGAAGATGGTAATTGAGTTATTGTCTTTTATCCGCTCCATGTTCGTGTTCGCACATGCATACCAACTACTGACCTGCCACTTAAGCGTTCACAGCCTTGTCTTCAAGCTTTTGAGAACAGTTTAATCTATCGCCGTGAGTAAAATTAGAAGATGAACTCTCTCTTTAAAAATTTTCCACTACACCGTACAACGTTACCTGCAGTCTTCTATAGTTTCCTTCCTAGCAGTATTATTGTTTTCAGAATTTGCTGCCAATAGAGCCAAAGATTAAACTTGCAATATCAGTGAAAATCTTGTCCTTGTTCCATTTCTTCAACGAAACGTGATGTTTGTTCATCTAATTCTTTCCAGAGTGCTTCATAGTCAGGACCTGACGAGGGTTTTCTACGACAAGTGGAAAGCCGATTCCGGAGCTGAACAAAGAGTTGGTAAAACAACCCCTCATTATTCCTTCCTTCGTCCCCTTCTTCCAAAAGAAACGATCTTTCTGTTGATGATTGGTCACCTAAGAAAGTTCTGGGTCCAGCTGCTGGTTCTCTCTGCTTGAACTCTTTTGCCAACCTTTCCTGTAGGACAGTTACGTCGACTGTCAAGTGAGTTGCTTGATAAAACATCTTGCTCAGCTGTTTACACTTCTCTGATGAAGGACCAAGAGCTTTTGCAAAACTCTCGTATGTCTCGTCTATCCGTTTTGGCAAGTTATCCACGAACCTGGCAAAGTGGTAGATCATTTCTTCTTGACTTTCCTTAACACTCTTGCGAGAACTTCGAAATCCATGAAGTATTGTGCAAAATTTTGCCCATGCTTGATTAATACGTTCTCTAGTGCTTGGAAAATAGGAACACGGTTCAACGTTCTCTTTGGGAATGAGGGATTCATCCCAGCTGACGAAGAACTTGGTTCCGCCTAAATTGCTTCCGCCACACTCAAAAGCGTGTGAGCGTGGACCTTTCACTGGCAGCACTAGACAGTCTGTCAGGTTTTCGTACCTTGACTTTCCTTGCGTGAGTTTTAATACTCGTATATCTCCAGGATGGTAGCAGGGAATGCAAACAACGATGACCTTATTTTCCTTTGCGAAGTCCTCACTTTCGGCATGCAGGAGAGTTGGCTTGAAGTAACACTCGTCGTACATCAATTCGTCGTAAGGATCGCATACACCAAACACCACTCTCGCCTTTGGGACCAAAATGTGAGTTCGTGGAGAGCGATTTCTCGGCCGTTCATGTTTAAGGTGATCAACAAAATCAACCATCTTTTTAATCTCTTCATTTCGTAGATCAGTTAAGAAATTTTCGTTCAAACATTTGCTTCGTCCCTCCGAGCTTCGTCCAGTCAAGCGGAGGAAATAGCTTGCAGAGGATTTATCTTTGCACATTGCCTTCAAAAGATTTAAATATCCCTCCTGTAGATTTTTAATGTGCTCAACTGACACCCCCCTGCTTATAAGCAGCATGATAAGTGGATTATCAAGATAGCCATTCTCGTGAGGTTTAGAATAGTCCACTATGCAAATGAATGAGATTGCGTCCCTCATCGCCTCTGGGATGACGAATTTCTCCATAGACTCGTGGAACTGTACTTGGTGACTGACATTTGTGTGCACTTCTTTTAGGACTAACATGCCTTCAAACCCTTGGTAGCGAACAAGGGCAGCGCTAGGTTCTGGATACCGGGCTTGCAGATGACTTCGCAGTTTGGAATGAAATTGCGGGTACATAAATCCACAGCCAGAGGTGAATATATGCCTTTTAAAGCGACTTTTGAGATCTGGCTTGACAACGACATCATCTTTACTTATTTCCAATAAGTTGTCGAATGTTGCAAATAACAAGCTGAACCTTCTTGTTCGCAACAGGGGATCTTCTATCTGATAGAAGTCCGCCCCAAACTTTAACAGGTGATCATGAAGTTCCCTTTCTGAAATGTCCATCATATAGCACGTTTTTTCTTTCAATTGACTTTCGGAATAACCAAGAAAATAGTAGTATCTTTCCATGCAAAATATGTCTGTTTGTAGAACTTTCACGCAGAAGGAGGACGTCTCCGTTTTAAAAGTTACGGTCATGATACGCTCGTGACTCAGTGCCTCGTGTTTTTTCATGTATTCGAGGAATAGGGTTTTTTCCAGTTTTTTGTAAGAGACGTTGTAGGCGTCTTCACCGTAAAACTCAACGTGTTTAATAAAGCCATCTCTTGGGGCGGACATGTTTTCTGGAACACTAACGCAAACGCGGTACGCCATATCATGAAATTTGATCTTTAGATTTTGAGAGGATTGTTAACTTGTTTGCAACCCTAAGATGGAGAGAAAATAAGATACCCAACAAATAAGCATTTGTTTGTTTGTAGTGAATGCTGTAGCCGGGGGGGGGGGGGGTACTCAACAACGTTTTATCGGGAAAGGCTCCGCCCCCGAGTGCTGATCCCTTTTATATACCATTTTTGACAGAAAAGGTACCTCTTTCTTTAGTATACCTTCTATTTTTCCACATTTAATTCCCTCTCCCGGGTGCTGTACACTCGAGAGATTTTGGGGCCAGAGTAATATGGACTACCCCGTGGTGAGTCTTGTTTATCCAAGATGCCGCCACATATTCAGTTTCCCGCAAGGAAAGAAATGGAGAAAAAATATTACCTAAAATATTCTGCATGCTCCATTAAGACTTTAATTCTTCTATAGCTGAAACTTTTTTATAGACCTGATGATTGCAATCGATAATTTAATTTAAAAATTAAAAATCGTAAGAGGAAAAGTCGTGACTAATCGATAACCGGCTTGTTTGATTTTCCAATCATCTTTCAGATCTTTATTGATTGCTAACCTACCAATGTTATCGATTTCATCTGCGCTAATTTTTTTCAGCGCCGTTATCGTTTCGAGAACATTAGTAGTTACTTTAATGCTGCTTTAGACGGATAGATTTTCTAACCACAATAAGCAGGCGAAAATTAAGGGGGAAAACCGCCTCTCCCTTAACCCAGCCGGAAGGAAGGCGAGACACTCAGTCTAAACGAAGACCAGTTTTCAATGAAATTTTATTTGAGCTGGGAGTGTTGGGATGGCTCGAAGGCAATTAAGTCGGTAATATGGATAAATCGATAAAATGGATGGCGCTAATAACGAAAACAGTTGTGACCATCAACTTACATCGATTGATCGATAAAATCGATAACAATCAATCAATCAGGAATTATTGATAGTTGTTGAGTTATCGGATTTTATCGATTGCACTCGTCAGGTTATTATTTTTTTTTCTAGTTCTCTAACTCATAAAGAAAAGATTAAAATAATATTGATCAATCCTCTCTTATTTCCCAACTCGTTTAGGAAATAGATATAAGATAAACATCAATTTGCAGATAAAAAATAGTACTCCATCCTATAAACCTTCACTACAGTAATTGATTATTTCAGACAGTGATTTATTATGCACTTGCATTTTAAAATTTACTTATTATATTTTAACTTATCTATTATTCATTTAACAAAAGACCACACTTTCTAGAAGCTTTTCGAGAGTTCTCCCAACATCCCAAATGTCAGATTAGTCGAACAAAAAACAGCAGCTCTTCAAAACACGAGTTTTTGCACTCATTACCTGAGAACTTACTTGAAAGAGGGTGTGAATGGGGTTAACCGACTAGCGACAAACGGCAAAAAACATTACCGACTACCGACAAAACGCAAAAAAAATTACCGACTACCGACAGGAAAATTATTAACCGATTACCGACATGGACCGACATTATCTATATTTTTTTCAGAAAGAAGACTATATTGTATTTTTTCTATCTTTCTAGGAAGTAACCAAAGATACCACCGCAAGTCTTTTTACAAATATACCACAAAACAAGGATATTGAAATCGGTTTGCAGAGCGTATGCCAAAAATTTCTACAACCCGCCTAGTCCTACACATTAAATGCGAGAAATGATTAGATTAATCCTCAAACAAAATTCTTTCCAGTTCAGTGGAAAGCTCTACCTACAAACCCATCGTACCGCGATGGGCACAAAGACAGCAGTATCCTCTGCCAACATTTTCATGTCATATATTGAAACACAAAGTCTAAGCTAAACCGTCTTTAGACCAGACATGGTAAATTTCTTCGAAGAAGCAAACTTACATGATCCTATTATTAAATTTTCCACCGAAATTCACTGAGACAATGTATTTAGACTCAGTTGTATACAAAGGCACAAGATTAAACAAAAAAGTTATCCTTGATGTAAAGACTATGGAAACATTCCAGCACACATTTTGCGGCTTGTCACCCACCGATTTGTCAAAAGAGTTTGAGGAAAGTATTTCAAAATTCAAAAGAACGCTTCATGGTTGATGATGAACAGAGGCTACCAACACAATTTGAAAGACAAATTACAATCAGAAATAAATGAAACTCACAGAAACCGAAGTCCGGGCTCCTGAAACAAAACCGAGCAAGGAAGGAAAAGAAATGTTGCCTTTCGTGACACAATACCTGAGACCTTAGTGTCTACTGTAAAAGAAGCTTTAATGGAAAAGTGGAATCTCATACAAAACCAACCGCTTCTTTCCTAATTTTTTAAAGAACCACCCCTTATTTCCTACAAGAAAGGAAAACCATGGCAAAGAACATGCTTGTTAGAGCCAAAATATTAAAGGTCAACACACGGTTTCACGCCTGTACAGATGTGCAACCTGTCACCCCTTGCAGTTTTTCACCAAAAATAATTTACGTATTCAAAAGGTTAGAGTGGGCGTTTACCTCTGTGTCCGATAAACCTCTCTTCATCACTTTTTATGGTGCCCTGTAATCAACAGGGAAACCAAGTTCGCATTTGCAATAAAAGCTTTGGTGAAATACACTATGATGTTGCATAATGAAGTTTAAGTTCAATCAAATGATGCATTTTTACAATTTTTACATGTTTTATAGGGATCAAAGTCTTGAAACTGAGTGAAACGCATAACAAATATTAATAATTAATTAACATGCATTTTTACTTATTAACTGAAATTAACCGACCACCGACAAAGATCGAAAATTTTAACCGACTACCGACAAAGTAACTAAATTTTAACCGACAAGCGACAAGTGGACCCCCCATTCAGACCCTCTTGAAAGGGTTTTACATGAAAAGTCAACACACTTTCATGGCAATGTACAGTGAAAGAATGCGTTCAAGGTTTGTTTAATACAGAGGTAGAAGATTGAAAATCAAAGGTCATCAAACTGCTCGCAGCTGTGTTTTGATTAGTCGATCTGTAATTTTGTGTTGACGGACGGTGAACTGGCAGCTATTGTAATGGAGGACACTCACGTTTTACAAGCTGCAGTGGTTTAAGATTTGTTGTCTGGACTCTTTCATGGTTAATAAATTGTTACGGTAACGACGTGGCTGCATTTGTGAACTTGTCGCATGTATGTACGTACAGCGATCGACGGCAATATGTCAGTGGTAGCTCTAAAGGCTCAGTCAATTCCAAGCGTGCCCATCCCCCGGGAATTTGTCGGACATTTGTCATTTTATTTAGGAAAAGCTAAAAAATGCCTCACGGTCAGTGGGGCCGGGCGTTCATACAAAAACCCCACGGTGGGGCTTAAAAGTAGGGTGCAAATGCCCCACCCCGGGACAACACCAAAATTGTATTTTCCAGTAAATAAGCTGCAAATACCATACTTCTGGGAAATCTCCCATAACGTGAACAAAACGCGTGAAGCACCCTAAGTACGCAAATCGTCCTTACCCGCTAGTTATAATTACTGCAAGGAAGATCACATCCATCTCATTAATATCAATGACAGTTATAAACTACAATTTTAGCAAGACCTTTCTTATTTTCGAAGACGTTTAATATAGTAAATGATAAACAAACAACCGATGAGCTTTAACATAAGTATTTTCTCATCACGATGGAACCGCTAGGTAAGCGTATTAAGGTGTTTTAATACCGTTTCTCGGAGACCATACCGATCCTTTTCAATCGCGTTAAAACTCAAAGGTGATTTTATTCTTGTCCGATCGCAACAAAATTTTCACCAGTGATTGACTATAAATTGAAGTTTGTCAAAATGCAGTTTTTAGTAAAGTCGATATCACTATGACAACAATAAACAAAAATCTTTAAAATCAATTAAATCCGAACTTCGCCCGATCTAGACCGACTACTGAAAATCCGACACCAGGAACTTCTAAAGTGTGGTGTTTACTGTAGCAA
>OZ038002.1:1584700-1589700 GCA_964035705.1 Porites rus
CATAGAAATTTTGGTTTATTTCCTTTCTTGCGCAATCCTGAAAACTAGCCTGTTTTTTTCACCATCTCTCTAAGTGCAACTTTATTCTGAATTTTGACTTTTAGTGCTTTTCTTTATATCTCTAAAACTGCTCGACAGAATATTTTTAAACCTCATCAAACAATCTCCGTGATGTATATATTAATGTCTCAAACATTCATTGAGATTGATTCACCGCAACACCTTGAAATTTCAAGACGAATCTAGCCTGCAAACCGACCTAAAATCCGCGTTACAACATTCACTGTTTTGACGTTATGCTAATTTTTCCAAATTAATGCTCACCATACATACCTCCAAGGCTAGTAAATTTTAGAACGACTTTAATTGCATATCTTGAATGTACTTGAAACGTAGTAGCCATGGAGGTATGTATGGTGGGCATTAACTTGGAAAACTTAGCAAAAAAACAGTGAATGTTGTAACGCGGATTTTTGGGTCGGTTCGCGCGTGGGCTATATATAGATTCGTCTTGAAATTTCAAGGGGTTGCAGTGAATTAATCTTAATAAAAGTTTCAGACATTATTATATACATCATGAAGATTATGTGATAAGATTAAAAAATAATTCTGTTTTTTACTCAAAATTTCCCGTTGGGTGCCCCTGATATTAGCTTTCAAATATCAAAAATTTTCTGGGCCTTTCTGCCTCAACCATTCCGCGCAAAGAAAGTGTCTTTTCCTTTAAACTCTTCAAACGATACATTGATTGTTTTTCCTCCACGTGCTAACCTGAGATCAGGCTGTATTTTCGTTTCGCTTTGAAAATAACATTCCGGCGGGCAAGGCGAAACGAAAAGAGAGCCTGATACAAACCTTCTACGAAAGGTCTTCCGCCCACTTTTTTGATTGATGGACATTTGCCGAATCAGCCAACCAAAATTACTCCCGTTGCTTGTTTTCTTAGTACGCAAATTTTTCATAAGTGGGAAAAGTGCAAACTCGTTGAATTGAAAAAGAGCTTTTATCTTTTAATTTTTTTAACTAAAATAAAACGGTCAGCACAATCGTATTTAACTTCTTGCGAGATTGAAGGAGATCTCGAAGGTTGGCGTAGAAGGTAAAAAGTTTTCGAACAGACGGTGACATGATGTTCTAGTTTTAATATTTTGGCTAGGCGCACTCGAATTTAAAATACCGAAACATCTACACTGATCTATTTGTCTGTTGGCTCGCTAAATTTATTAATCGAAATTAACAAACAGCAAAAAGCCAACCAGCGAGGACACCAGTTTTCCTGGTTTATTTTTTACAAAAAGCGAAGGCAAACAACAAGTCTGTTACCTTAACACTTAAGCGCCTCCAGCTTTTGATAATGCCTACAAAAATTCCTTGAACAGCGATGCGATGTTTTTCGTCTAAGGCCATCCTCATATTTTTTCTCCATTTAGTGTCGTCCAACCGACCCAAATCTTTGGCATAACGAAGTAGTTAAACCATTTTTCACTTGAAATAATTCTTTTAATCTGAAAAATGAGCATAGTAACAGCACAGAGAACAACAGGAACAAAAATATGAACATTTCTTCCTGTATATTGTCCATTTTGTTAATCCAAATATGTGAATGTTAACTTTTAAAGTCATCCTCCGTCGTACCAGGGCCTACTATTCCGAGACTTCTTGTGATTTTTTTTTTTAGTTTTTTTTTTTCAATCCAACCGACCGACCCAATATCAGAAAACGCATTCGACGCTAAACGAAAAAAAAAAGGGGATGGCCTAATACTTCGCAGTTGGCGATTGAGGTTTCTTTCGCAATGAGCCTCCTCTTGCGTACCCCGTTCTGAAAAGTCATTCCCGGCTAAACTTTCAAATGAAACCACTTTTAAGATGGACGGTATTTTGATTTGCACTCGTTTGTTGGTGAATCAAAAGACACCTTGTTATGCATCAGTCAATTGCAGCTGTGCCCAGCACCGCCCCCCCCCCCACCACCCCCGGAGCTACTGCGGGGCATTTGCCCGCCTTGTCAGTCCAGGGGGTGGGGCATTTGCAAATTTTGCACTGCCTGGGGGCCGGATATTTACTAACCCCGGGGCCATTCCCGATCTCTTGACACGTACGCGGTTTCCAATTTAATGTAACTACACAGAAGGTTTTACCAGAGAAAAAGCAGATTGGCTCATCTGTCAAGGACAGGAATAAGTTGAAGAGGGTTGTAAAGGCATGTTCTCGATTTTATGCATGCATTTCGGAGCTATCGATGTGAATCAACGTTTTTTGGTTATTGAATCAAGTTTTTCTTGATATTATTTGAAGAACATCCTTTCATATTTATAAAACTATTTGTAACATATAACGTTACAACGCTATATTAATTTTAAGGTCAATAATTTTATATCAATACTAAAACCATAAACTGATGCATGTCGTCGCGGCGTGAAGTCTTCATTAGAATCCTAGCGCTATTACAAAGGAAGACGTTAATTGAGACAAAAAATCGCACATTAAAATGCTTAAAACGGCATTATTCGACTGTGCGATCAATGAAAAATGTTGCAGTGTTGACGGAGGACGGGTCATTTGCCCTCTTTTTTCGTCCCCACCCCGGGGGATTTGACAGCTCAAGATTCCCCATCCCCGGGAATTTGCCATCCAAGGCAAAAAAAATGCTAATGCCCGGATTGGGGGGTGGGGGGGAGACTTGGCGCAGCTGGAATTGACTGATGCATTAGCGGTCAACAACTTGCAGAGGGATCCACCTCCGTGATACACTCACATTGGTTCCGTAAATAAAGTAAATCCCGAGAAGATATGAACAGCCATATGAATCTTCTGAATTTCCTTGGCACATATTAAGGCATACCGTAAAATTCCGAAAATATTATATTTTTCAAAGGCCCTTTTTGAGGGGCTTATGTACGGAGGGAAATTTGCGTCATAAAATCGATTAGGCTAGCTTGTAGTGGAAAGGAAATTTACCATTTTTGCTTTTTTTTTACTTTGTATTCTAGGGCAAATTCCAAGTACAAGCCACCCGTGGGGCTTATATTCGGAGGGGCGATTTAACGGAGGGTTTTTTGCGTTACGATTTTCGGGGGGGGGGGCTTATATTTGGAGGGGCTTATACATGGGGGGCTTATTTTCGGAATTTTACGGTATTTTCCTACCGTAAGACCATAAAACAATAAAAAAGACAACAAAATCGACCTTTCTCTCCGCCGACGGCGGATCATTCACGAAAACAACCACGCGAGGAATAAGCGCTTTCAACTTCCGTTGATTTCAACAGCCAATCAGATCCTGAGGCATTGTTCCAACAGCCAATCAGCGTTGCGGCCAAAATCTGGCCGCAGTGAGCACAAACGTAAGAGAGTTTGTATCAGGCCCAATTTTAGCGGTAGCCGTTAGAGAGAATGTATGAGAACCGCTAAAATTGGGCGTGATCTCAGGTTACCATTTGCGAACTGATCATGATGGCGGGAAGCAATTTCTTACATGTAATTGGACGGATGCAAAAAATTCTGTGGGATGGGAAAGTGATAGAGCGAAAACCACACATATCTTTTTAAAACATAATTATTAAAAATATTATTATAAAAATATCTAACGCTATCTAAATAGGCAAATTTTTAAGTGAAATATTGAAAAAGAAACGACGTTAACCGCTTCTAGAAGAATTGACAAATGCCCCACCCCCGGGGAGAGGTTTTCTATGATGTGCGATAAGTCACCTTGGAAGTCAAAGTGGCAAATAAAAGTTTTGCAGTTACTAGCCAACAGGCTTAATTTGTAGCTTGCCATATATTTGCAATAAGCAAGTGCACTTTCCCTCAAGAGATAAAATAAAAAACAAACAAGATATTCTCCAGCAATTAATGAGAATGGAGGCCATTCAAATGTCATGACAGGTGAGACTATCGCAGTAGACCTGGCAAACGTGTGAGAAATTACAGTCGAATAACTTCCATAAAACGGCTGCTCTGAAAAAAATATCAATTGTAAACTAAAGCTACAAAGCAAAGGATTTTCCTAAACAATTTTAAATTTCTCCAGAGGCTTGCTTGAGATTTTCCATATATTTGTCTGTATTACTAATTTTCCCGGGACTTTCTCGGTTCTAGGTCTTCTGGTGCATGTAACGCCCTTAATTGTTTTCAGTAGAATCCTCAGAAGTGAAGCTCAAGTTTACAAATCATTTTTTTCAGAAGAGCCGTTTTACGGAAATTATTCGACATTAGATTCTCATACAAACACTGTATTTTTTCACGCGTTTCCCTGAAACGCCTACTCGTCAAGATGGCGTCGAAAACCGTGACAAGGTCTGTTCAGCCAGCACAAAGTAGACGAAGGTAGCGACTCAAATTCTGTCTCATTCAGTACTAGCCCTTTCTATAATTGAATCTTGTTCTATTCTCACAGCTAATTATCAGAGCAAATCGAAGGGAGCAAGTTTGTTCGATTACAGTCGCTTTGTAGCTTACATTTCCTTCCACGACGTAGTCCTCTTTCAGCGCGTGTTGGAGTTTGAATTTTAAAGTTTTGTAGGCACTGGAACTTTTTATGAAGCCTATCAGCCTGATTATTTGTTTTTTAGTTGATACGCAGCATCGTTTAGCGTGATCAAACGGGTTTGAAGTGATGAAAATTCAACTCCTGTCTGCAGCAAAGCTATTGTCTTAGCGTCTTAGGTAACCGTATAGTGCCTTACCTGTGCTTTAGCCCTGTAGTTTGTGCATTTCCCCAATTAATTCATCTAAGTTTTGAATACTGCTTGGCCAATTTATCACGTTTCAGCTCTTTCGAAAATGGGTCAAAGTTGGCTTTTTCGAGACAACTCAGCTGTTTAGTATGCTACAAAAATGACATCACCTAGTTCGGCAGCTTTCATAATGTTCTCGGATCTGCTTTTTCCTTTTGTGAAACAATATTTCCTCCTCCGTGACCACCTGAAAGTATCTTGGTATTAGAAAAAAGTAGCAAAATGGAACTTTTTTTGAGGATCATTCTGGGAAACCATCA
>OZ038002.1:1594700-1734700 GCA_964035705.1 Porites rus
ATTCGTCAATGGATTTCACAAAGGTCTTAAATGAGTTTTGGTTCAATTTCATCCATGGTTTCAATTCTACTTTCCTTTCGGGTTTAGACATGGTATTTACTAAAAATGGGTTTGAAAAAAATTTTAAAAAAATTTCAATCAACATTGAAAGCCTACAACAAGATATATATTGAGGTACATCAAGATGTTATGAGTTATCATTCAGGCAGTTGTTTATATGTGTGGCTTTCGCTCATGGCACATTGCGTGACATTCAGTGTGCAACATGTGAAAAGAGGACTAATTTGTCTCTTCCGGCTTCTTTTCAAAAAATACTGCTAGCATTTATTCGGGAGCCTGTTGTTTTTAATAAAACAATTATTCCAGTCGCGCGATGCACTTTACTTGGCTCGGCACTTCCTCAACGAGCGCTACTGGCAATATTGTGCAATAACTTAGAGGGTAATTACATGAGAACGGGATTCTAGCCTGAATTTCATCCGATTACTTCGAGTCGTTATTACTCCCTCATTTGTTGAGAGGAGAAAACGACTCGAAGCAATCGGATGAATTTCAGGCTAGATGAACTCACGCCGGTACGAATTTGTAAGTTTTGCTGTCGTTTACATGAGACCGGTACAAATTCAGAAACAGGAGATTCTTGTAGCTATATAACTTTCTTAAGTTTTCCTAACTGGTACACAATTTACGCCGATTAAGACAGTCAGTAGAAATCAGGGGAGAACCGTAGATTTTACTGCTTCCAGAAAATTGTAAACTTTTTATCTAACGCTCATCTGGTGGCATGTTAAATGCACAGCATCTCAAAATGGTGCAATCTCTCACATTAATTAACCGAAGCATATATTCAATTGAAGCTACTTCCAAGTCTTGTTCACAGTTATTCATAGCAGTGTTCTTATTTTGCTAAAAAAAAAAAGAGCAAAAATGATGGAGCCATACGAAGAAACATGCTATTTATTGACCCGGTCTGAGATTCGTTTCCGTTTTACATGAGAACGGTACAGTCTCAGACCGGTACGAAAATAACTCGTGTCGGGTAATTAGCGACCGACACGAAGTCATACCGGTCTAAGTTCATTTTTAGGCCGGTTCCATGTAAACGCATGAAAGGAAAGGTATAGGGAGCGATACGAACTCATCCCGGTCGGAGTTCGTCCCGGTCTCATGTAATTACCCCCTTAGTATAATGACATTACAGTCGACTCCCGATAATTCGAACCTTCAACGGAAACAAAAAAAGTTCGAGTTATCGGGAGTTCGAGTTATCGAAGGTAAACTTATTTGTAAATAGAAAATGTTCTGAAGGGAAATAAAAATTGCTTCGAGTTAGCGGGAGGTTCGAGTTATAGAGGGTTCGAATCACTGGGAGTCGACTGCACTATAAAAACATCTTATAGCGCATTCTTTATGAAGGCAAGGGATTTGACTAAAGATCGAGAAAACAAATAATAAATAAAAAGATCTAGTGAGAAACCACAACTAAACATCGCAAAACTCAAAATTAAACAAACAACAACAGCTTTGTAGTCGATTCTAGTCCAACCTGTGTGTTGGCGGCAATTACTCTAAAAGTGGTCAGTTACTGAGTCTAAGTTCCGTAAAATCAATCCTAACTCATGGTTAATAGCCATTCCGCAAGGGTAACTGCTTTTAAAATGAATGTTTGAATGACGAAAACATGAAATATAGCAGTTATAGTTATAAAACTAACCTTGATAGTCGACAGCTGCTGAAACTGAAGCTGAGCTAGCTGGTCTTTGGCGGCGATGGAGCCGTATTTTGTGCCAGATGAATTCTTACACCCTCCTCCACCAGGCCACTTAGAGAGAGCCCTGTACTTAAAACATATTGATATTCGTGGACGACTTGTGCAGCCGCCAATCAGATATGACAGAGTAGAGGGTGGATGCCTCTTTCTGGAGTACCTGATATCTACAGAGGGACAACAGGTAAGGAAACACCGTACACTACTCAAGTGGGCAATGGAACAAAGGAGCAAAAATTTAGGCACACCATCACAGATTGTCAATTTGCGATATTTAGGACTTCATGAACAGTCAAAAGTACAATAGCATAAAACAATCTTTACTTCTTCCTCTCTTTTTCTGTCTGTTCAGGGAATCAATTATTTAATTTATACGCCATAAAGTTGGTACAACAAATAACTGATAAGGTTAATTCATACACCACAAAACTTATTTTAATTCGTTTGCTGCTGGTTAGGAAGTAATTTTGGATCTTATCCGATATCTGGAAATATTTCCCCTTTCTCCCTTAACCTCTGGCAGCCTGGCCCCAGCTGTTCAAAAGGTGGACAGCGCTAAAGGTCTAAGCAGTGTATAGCACTTTTCTATTTGTTTTTTGTGGCAGTTATCAGCTGAATAGTATTTCCCCTTTGTCCTTTAACCTATGGCAGCCTGGCCCCAGCTGTTCAAAAGGTGGACAGCGCTAAAGGCCTAAGCAGTGGATAGCACATTTACATTTGTTTTTTGTGGCAGTTATCGGCTGAATAGTATTTCCCCTTTGTCCTTTAACCTCTGGCAGCCTGGCCCCAGCTGTTCAAAAGGTGGACAGCGCTAAAGGTCTAAGCAGTGGATAGCACATTTACATTTGTTTTTTGTGGCAGTTATCGGCTGAATAGTATTTCCCCTTTGTCCTTCAACCTCTGGCAGCCTGGCCCCAGCTGTTCAAAAGGTTGACAGCGCTAAAGGTCTAAGCAGTGGATAGCACCTTTCTATTTGTTTTTTTTTTTTTGTGTCAGTTATCGGCTGAATAGTGATTTGTCCATCGGAAAAAAGAAAGAGTAAACGTTTAACAGTGAAGGTTTGAACAACTGTGTGCTTATTGAGGGAGGGCAAGGGATTGACCATGGTCAATTTCAAAAGACTTTGTGCGGACTCTCTTTAGGTGGTCGACAGACTCATGACAGTGGCTTTTAAGCAGGGAAGACGAGCGGACTCGGAGGATGCTTCTCAAGAAATCTTGAAGCGCGGGATCGTCTTTAGCGGAGAGATGTACCGATTTCTAGGTCATTCTAACTCACAGCTCAAAGAGAAAACCTGCTTTTTGATGAATGCATCCGACGAAGACATCTACGAACTACTCGCAAAGTTTGGAAAATTTTCCAATATCAAGACGGCAGCTAAGCGTGCAAAGAGGTAAACTGCTGGATTGATACGTTTATAAACTAGCAGTGAGAGATGTTTGTGCGATTGTAAGAAATGATGTGTATACGGCATCCTTCTCCACCCACTGTACACAATTGTAAGTATCAATTTATCCGCGATGCATACAAAAACGGGTTTTGCCTGTTGTAAATGAATGTTACAGTAGATGTTATATAGTTGCATAATATGTGTAAGTTATAGACCAAAATTTAAAAACAAAAATTTTGAGTACCGGTTGTTTATCTTTCAGTATTAACCTGTATCGTTGAATATCGCAGACTATTGTCTACATTATGCAAGTACTCGGCCTAACATTGTTTTTCTGTCATGTGCTCATGTTATCACGAGCGGGATAAAGAATCTTTAATATTAGCAGGGTTTAGTCTCTTCATTAATGAAAACTGATGACAAGTTAGCAAACGGTTTTCGAAATTTGTTCTTCAGATTTAAAGGAACGTTGTATTGCTCCATTAACACGCCTGTAGGGCAATGTAATACCTGTTTTGATACAGGCTAATTCTTTTTGTCATTTTCTGATCATTTGATAAACAAGCCATACATTTTAATACGACACTGTTGCACTCCATCATAGCAACATGTGTGTGATCGTCAAGTCTGAATTGCTTTTAATGTCGTTATTACTCCGTTTATAGGATTGGACTTTTGTTTTCCACGTTTGATCAGAGTATCAGTTTGGCAGAGCATGAATATGAAGTAATAGAAGACGTGAAACGAAATGGTTACATCTTTACAGATGGATGTGGTCTTATGTCTGATGAGTTTGCGCAAAGGATTCAGGATGTGCGAGGCCTGGAAGATAAACCCTGTGTGGTACAAGTTCGGTACCAGGGATTTAAGGGCGTTCTTCTTCTTAGTCGACAATTAGGAGATGGCCTGGTCAAGGTTCAGTTCCGCAAATCAATGAAAAAGTTTACTATCCCGGATGAACGCATGCGTCAAACGTGTAGCACGTTCGGCGTCGTAAAGTGTTCACGTCCGTACACCGTGGGTTATTTGAACAAGCAAATCATTATGCTCCTTGCTGACAGTGGGGTTGACCATACCTGCCTTACCACGCTGCAGCGCAATTTTCACTCTGTGTTAAGGGAACTCGGTATCCATGAGGAGCCCACCGAGAATTATCTCCGAATCAAAGGCGAGCACAAATTGATAGAACGGCTTCATAATTATGGCTTGGAGAGCCACCGCCTACAAAAAGACCTGAAAAGTCTTCGTGCTAAAGAGATAAAAAAGATGCAGAAAGAAAGCATCACTAATGAAAGCAGTGGTGTTGATGACGACGAAAGTGCTAGTCCCTCGCAGTCTTCAAAATGCAAACTGAGGGTCCTAGTACCCAGGTAGGTGCTGTTACCCAGACCTCCCCTTCCCTGCAACTCCATTTAAGGTGCCACTGTTAGTCGTTATTTTGTCGAATTCCACTCCGGTGCTTAATGGCCTTCCACTGACATGTAAAATTGCCTATCGCCTTCCAGCACCCCTCTATATATGATCGAACATATATTGAAACTGACCCCCGTCGTCTCATTCTAGATTCAAAATGCCTGATACTAGTTTGGTGCGCGCACTTGGGCTTTCTGTGTACTTTGTTTGCGATAGCGGTGGTTAATACTTTGCACGATAAGTTTATATATGGCTCTTCAGTTTGGACTGTGAGCATAGACTAAGCAGCGCGAGCACGACTGCTCAAATCTTCGCGGGCTTTGTAGATGATCGCTTCAGTGTTAAACAATTCTTTTCTCTGTGACGGGACAGGTATGGCGATGACTAAACCTTCGATCTACCACACAGCTATCACAATGGTTATAATTAAGATTTCCAAAACATGATTGGATTGGCTTATTTTTTACAGATCAAGACTGGTGTTTGGCGTTTGTGATCCTCTTAACGAGCTTCAGTATGGCGAGTGTGTTTTCCAGCCAACTTTATTTGATGAAGTGCAGCATTCAGAATTCCAAGTAGCGCAAGAGGTGATGGTCGTTCGTAATCCGTGTTACCACCCGGGTGACATACGTGTCTTGAGACTCGTCAAGAACAACCCACAATACGCACATCTAAGCGACTGTATTGTGTTTCCAACGAGAGGACCCCGCCCGCACGCTGACGAATCTTCAGGAGGGGACCTTGATGGCGACGAGTTTTTCGTCAGTTGGGACCCGGATCTGATTCCCAGATGGCGTCCTAATCCGTTTGACTACTCGTCTAACAGCCCCCTAAACGTCATTCCAGACACAATAAAGAAGGTACCGAGATAGCTAAAGGCTACTACAGTCCATGATTAGTTTTAGTCTCGCATCCACTATGAAAATTGGAGCCTACTTAGTCTAAGTGTAGAGCCCACCCGCCCCTTCGCCCCCCCCCCCCCCCCATTCTGCCTTACCTCGAGCTCGTAGGCTATGTAAGTTTAAAGGGAGCTTACCGCCTCTGATTAGTTAAAAGCATGAAAACCAAAGTAACAGAAAACTCAGACATTCAATTAACTTAAGTTATTTCTTGGACAACCATTGTTAGCTATACCATGCATCTCGATTACATTAATTTCATCTTCAAGTTAATTATCCAGAAGTATTGAAATTTGGTGTTACCTGGAAGGCTCTGGGGGCCGTATCACGATGGGACAAACTTAGTTTGTCTTATTGAATCACTGACACACAGATCAGGGTAACTGTCCTGATCCAAATTCCCCGGCCGCGCATGCCGTGGGAGAACTGCCATGCGGTTCTCAGCCAACAGCTACCACATGGGTGCTTCACGCATGTACTCTCCCCGGCAGTAAAAAGTCTGTGAAACACAGGTTCGCCCGTTTATAGACCTGATGGCATGGGCGAAACAGCTGTCCATGGCTTCCAGTGGCCGGATGATATCGCTGTGTGCATGCGTGAGGTACTGGCCGGGCCGTGGGTTGGTGTAGGTGTGCCCCTTACATTTGTCTTGTCTTGACTTGCCTCAGTTTGTCTTAACTATCACGATGACTATTATTATTGTATGCCTTCTTTCAGTACCTGGAACATGTTGCCAGCTCAGTAGAACAGGGCGTGTCTGCCTGGAGTCATAAATTACTACCATCACTGTTTGGAACACCGCAGGAAGCAGAGAAGGAAAGAAATAAGAGGGAGCGACTGCACATGCTCGAGTATTTCACTAACTTCAACAACGATCTGGTTGGAAGAGTGGATGCCATATTCATGAAGTACGCAGCACTGTATGGGCCTTCTTGTCGTGAGTGTGTTTATTTAAATAGGTAAGCAAGTCACGTATACTTTTCTCCCCTCTGTAAAATAGAACAGTCAAATTCTCATGGACTTTCAGTCATAAGCGAAGAACAAACGCCTTGGAAAGGAAAGGCTAGAAGGCATATGAGTGTTGGTATTCTGCTACAGTTCACTTGCATTCCTGCCAGAATAATAGCTACTGGCAGTTAATAGTCCCTTTTTCTCAGTCGATTTAGGTCACTAGAACAAAAATGCCATTTACGAATTGCCCAAACTCTGTTTCAAAGCGACGCTAAGTGCAACTGAAGCCATTGATATGAAAATAATTTTTAATTCTCATGCAAATAAAACTCATTTTCACAACAAAGGTTTTGAAATTAGCCTCGTTTTTGTACTGAAACTCGTAAATGGCCCATTAGATTAAGGGTCGAATATAATTACCCTTGGGTGTTGTGTTATACACTTAAAAAATTAAATGAGGCCTTCAAAACATCACCATAGACACTCAGTATCACAGTCAAAATATTCTACTAAGCCTTTTCCCTTTGTTTGATCAACCCTTAAGGTAGTCTTTTCCACATCTTTATTTATTCATATTTCTAACGAACTTGACGATCGCGATCTTTTAATCCGAAGTTGAGGTAAGGTTGTTCTTACACGTTGTTAGCATTGCTTTAAAAACCTTTGCATCAGTGCCGCAAACGACCGTCTTTTTGTGTAACAGGTTCTTTTCTGACGCCGTGGATATGCTAGCGGAGAAACAAAGTGTCATTGCCAAGCTTCGCGAGTTAGAGCGTGAGTACAGAAGAATAGAACCCAATCCACCAGACCGCAGCCCAGACGCTCTCGGGCAGCTTCTTGGGTTGATCGTTAAACAGAAGCCGCCATTCCGACGAGGTGATGACGTGTGGACACGCATGGAGGAAACGACACGATTATTTGTGCAGGAAATGACAGGAAGATCCTAACTGATCCACTGGAAACAGTTTTTAGAGACGTTACAACCGACTACTATCAATTTGTAAGTTAAGCCGAAAGCTGGCCAGAAGATTACCCGACGACTACTAGTCTTGAATTGGATACAGACCGCAATCACAAGAGGGTCTCAATGGGGTGGCGGCTTTTACGGTTATCGGCTAAAATTTTGGCTCTTTTACGGCTATCGGTTAATTTTTTTCAGTTACGGTTAACCAAAAAGTTAAAAATTAATTTCTATTGTTTCAAAGAGTTAAATATCAATAAACCTGTATTTTTTGTATCTCCCAAGCAAAATAAAGGTCTTAGGATCATCTAGGGATAAAATGAAGTTATTCTTTTTTTTACGCATAGAAATGTCAATAGTCAGTTTAAAAATAATCTTTGTGAAAAAGCAAAAGCAAACACGCGAACGCCCAACTCAAGGCAGGGGGGCGGGGGGGGGGGGGCGTTCATTTATAACAGAAATGACCGTTTTCACACAAGAGACGGATTATTCGTGTGAGACGGGTTATTCGTTTGATAATTCGCGTCCGATAGGTAATACGTCTTAATTTGAAATGGAAAGGGTATTAATTTTGAATGAACAATCTGCCTGACTTTATTCGTCAATTTTGACGGACAGTTTGAAGATGGATTATCCGTTTCAGATAGCCTGTGTACAGCCGCTCCCTCCCCTCAGAAAAAATCGGAGAAGGGGTGTCTGTGGGGAAGGGGGCGACTGTGCACAGGCTAGTCTCAGACGAATAGTCCATTTCTAGCTCTAGTTTGAAAACGGCCAATAACAAAATTCCCGTGTCCAGTGTTTTTAATAGAGTTTACGCAACAGGACGGCAGGAAGAAGAGGACGGCAAAATGTTTGTGTGTGACAAACGTGACAGGGCTATAACTTGCATGTTATGTCGTGATCTTCACTTAGCGTTAATGTTTTCTTGTTTTTACAAAAAGATCTGTTTAAAGGAAAGTGATGTTTGGCGAAAAGTTATTTCAAACAAAATTGTTGTCACGGTTGTCATACAAGGTTTGCCGTCTTCCTTCCTCTCCCGTCCTGTTGCGTAAGTTCACTAATGATAGCGAAGGACTGTACGGAAAGACTGTCTGCCGTTGCCTTGTCCATAGGCCTCATTATTCAACGCGGCTCATGCGTTTCGGGTCACGTGGACCGAACGAGTTTTTTCTCAGATACGCCATCGAAATGCCTTCACCGAGATTGCGTGGGCGGACGCCGAACAGGCACTGGGCATGGCAATAGAAGATGTTAGCATCGACAACGAGTACGAGTTCTAGAACGAGATCAGCAATGTTGCGTACTGCGCATCCGTTCTGCGCATCTCCACGTTTTCAAGTCGTCCTGTCAAGTTGTTGTCAAGTTGTACTACGACGAGTTCTCACCAAAAACTCGAAGTGGGTACAACGACTGGGAAGAGCTGGTTTTCAAAGGTAAATTCTGATCGTTTAGTGCAGTTTCTTTTCGTTTCTAGCCTCTCTTTATCATCTTGAACATTCCTTACATTATGTTTTATGTAAAATACTGCTTTGAAGTCGAGGAAAAGCAACCGAACGCGATATTTCCTACACAGAGTAAATTTGCATTTACCCGGGAAAGTTTCATGTCTCTCCACAGGCCTCACAGGCTCACGAAATAACCCCTACCTCGACTCAAATTTGGCGCCCAGCCATGCGGAATCCCATAATTTTATTTTCTATAAACTCGAACTCGGTGTCATCGCTAACATAGAAAGCTGAGAAAACGACTTCGAGTACGAGTACGGCTTGAAGTCGTTCTCGTACTCGTACTCGTACTCGTTGTTGATGCTAACATGCTCTAATGTCTACCTTAGCGTTAGAGAAAAAGAGTGCCTAACGTGCGCACGGAGTCAAAGTAGCCGGGAAATGAATAACGCAACCATAATTGAGTTTAGCACCTTGCTTAAAATTAACAAAACTAGGGAACAATTTCCTTTACGGTTAACTCTTTTTTACCCTATTTACGGCTAACGGTTAAAATTTTTCAATTTTTACGGCTATCGACTAAATTTTTGACCGTTTTACGCCTATCGGTTAACCCCATTAAGACCCTCTCACAAGCTTAGTAAATAAATAACTTAAATAAATAACGATTTAGAGGTAACACATCCACCAGGTGGTTCTTCTGCTATTCATCTACCTCACGTGATTGACAACTATCCAAAGAAGATATAGAATAAAGCTCTCTTCACCGGTTTTTAAGTCACGTTGCTTAATTCCATGTTGATCGGACGCTCCCTTTCGGAGATAGACCACACCCTTGACTTCTTCTCAGAATAAATCGTAACCGACTCCCTGACTTAGCGGAGATGCAACAAAGTCTTTCATTTCATTGTTACTATACGTGAACAAGCACCATTATGCGACTGCAGTTGTCTCGGCTTTTGTGAAAGCCGAGGTGAATAATGCCTTTTCTTGATGTAATGTTTTTTTCCTCTAAACGAGACTCAGCCAATAGAAAGAATCACTTAGATACATGAACGAAAAGAGAAACCTAACTATATCTAAACTTAGCTGGGGAGAAAGTGGTGGCGCAGGGCAGAGAGTATTCGCCTCCCACCTGCATTATGTGGGTCGAGTTCAAATCCCAGCCTCGACGCCATATGTCGGGGCTGAATTAATTGTTGGTTCTCTCCCTTGCTCCGAGAGGTTTTTCTCCGGGTACTCCGGTTTTCCCTCTCCTTAAAAACCAAAATTCCAACCCGACCAGTAATCACCACTTATGCGTTATCTTCCCTCTATATACAGTGGCTCGGAAAATTTGTCTTGACTGAAAAGTTTTGGCTATATTTTTTCTTGTTTGTGAAGCCTCTTTTCAAATGTAATTGGAAAGGAGACATGAAGATTTTCGGTTTTTTCTTGGCAAAAAAAACCGGCCCATTTTATTGGTCATGAGACTGACGCGAATTCCAATTCGTTTTGAGTAGAATTTCGAACGTCATTTTGCACGTAAAGTGGTGTTGAGTTAGTGTGCACTCAACTCACCCTAAAGAAAAGTAAGGAAACGTGATATCATTTACTTTGACGTGAGTCATTGTGACAACGTGTCTTCAACTTGATAGATCGTGTCAAGTATAAGCCTTTGGCTACGTTTCATGTAAAAGATAGACTATCACCGCCCCCCCCCCCCCCCCCAACCCCACCACAACCGCTTTAATTTTCCGAGATGCTTTAAAAATACACCTGAGACCCCCATCAAAATAGGGCGATTTGGTCCTCTTTGTTTGTAGTGGGATGATAGAATGTCATGTGTCGAATCTTACATGTAAATCAGTTTTTTAAAAAGTTATCGGCCTGACTACTCTATTCGGGCAAATTCCTTTAAACCGCAAAGACCAATGACCTGAGATAACCTGATCTAATCCGTCAAAGGAATGTTAGCCATGCGGTACAATCGATATCATTCACGAAGCTAAATTTGTTGAATACTATAACGGAAAGTATAGAGTTTCTGACTTAAGAGCTCGAACCGATTTGCTTGGTATCACTGTCACCATTTGCAGGGGACGAGCTTCTCTCGAGTAAAAATTTGATTACTTTTAGATGCAATTGCAACAAATCTAAAGGATCAAAACCTGACAACCAATATCCACTCAGCAAAGCGACAGATTCAAGTGCGAGGGCGGGAGTTATGTTAAAATTCTAAAAAACACGACAAAGGAAAGACACGCCGCAAAAAGAAAGCAGAGTGGCTTCGCGATATAAAAAGATGTTGTTGGATTTGCACTGAGACTGAGAAATCAAGCCGTTAGAAGCTCAAAAGGATTGGATTTTGGTTCAATTCGCGGGTTACAACGGATCCGTTTCTGCTCCTTGAGAGTGCATAATTGTACTCTGCTGAACAGACGTAAAGTAAAACCACTTTTCTTGACTTATCGCGTTGTTTGGGGTCAACTAGACGTGACAAAAATATTCTGGGATGATTTTAACGCAATATACCTGTTCGGGTCGGTTTAAACTCTCCTAATCGCTCGACAACAAGGCTCTTAACAAGAGCTAAGTTGCAAAAACCAATTGTCGGCTTGAGAAGACACAGATTACTACTACTCGTCGTTTAAGCCAGACATGGAAGAGGCTGAAGAGAAAACAGAGCCAGATGTAGGGAAACCGCAATCCACAAATGCCAATCTAGAGCAAAGTGGTAGAAAGCTGTCCTTAAAAGATATAAGACGATACGAAAAGAAAACACTATTGTGTCCGGGGGGATGTGGAATTGAGCTGGAGCTTGGTGATATTCCAAAGCATGATTGTATTAGAGATTTAAGGCAAAGGCTTGAGAGCTTGGAAAACAGTAACATCAAAAGCAAGAACAGTAGGTCGAACGATCAAGGCGGGGCAATGGAAGCAGTGTACAAAGAGCAGCTGGCGTTGCAGGATCGTAAAATAGAGCAAATGTCTACCGAGATAAAGGAGCTGCTTTTAGAAAGGTCGCGTCGCGATGAGATTTTCAACAACAAAGAAACGTTCTACAAGGAGCAGATTGCAGCGCTAAAGGAGCAAGTTGCTAAATTGGTGAAAAGGCTTCAACCAAGGAGGCCTTCCAATCACGATGATGATCCGTTCGAAGAAGGTAACGAAGCGAAGGAATGGGCTTTTAGATACGACAAGTTACTCGCTGAGAAGATAACACTGGAAACGTTATTCCAGAGACGTGAGCGGGAATTTCAGCGAGAAGTGGAAGCGCTCAAAGAAGAGGCCGCAATGCTCAGAGAAAGTTTACACCTGGAGAGAGAGATGCTGTCGCTGGAGCACGATCATGAAACCTTCAACAAGTTAGCGAGCTTAACAGACCAGCTTGAGTCCCTGGTACAGCATAAGAATCAACAGAGAGCAAAACACAAGCACCATAAGGGTTCTAAGGAGATCAGAATAGGACAACATATTACAAATGGTAGGATTCGGAAACGCGTGCCTAACTCTGTTGGCAGCTCAAACTCTGAATTCGATGAGGAGGAAGATGTGGACATGGAAAGACTCAGTAATTAAACAACACTGAAACTGAAAGAGTGCCTAATAACTTTAATAGATCCTGGGAATCTAACATCTACAGAGCTGTTTATTATAATCGTTTATTTCTCTGTTTGAGTGGCCATGGAGCCGTTAACAATACATAGACCCCCAGGGTAGAATAGCTGTTTATAAATAATTTTGTAACTAATAATCAAACTTCAAGGTGTCGTGATATTTTCTGTTAAATCTGGATCTGGCTATTGCCGGATTTCCAGTCGCGGATAACAGTACTGATGATGACAAAAACTATTGTTTTACTTTGTTTTTCAGTATTTTGAAAATATTTGGCTCACATTGTATTCCATCACCAGTTGTGGTTAAAATCTGTGTGTTTCAAACTCGATGTTGTTGTTATTCTACGTATCCCAAGGAAAATGTTAGCCGTAAAACAATTTTCTGCAGTTGTCCAGCAGAAAACATCGCTGGTTGACTGTTTGTAATTAGAGTCTAATTAATGATCCAATAATCATGCTGCCCAGGTCACGCTACCTTAGGCAAGCGAGAGGCGAAGCACAATTCAATCAGTCTGATCAGTTGTCTGAAGAGGTCAATCGATACTGAGGTGATCCCTGAGTAAAATGTGCTTTTAAAGGATGGTTTTTTCAGGATATATATCATGGAGAAATCCTCAAGATGTAAGCTCTTAAGTAGTTTTTCTATTTTGTCAAACTCAAAGAGAGAGAGTTTGTTCAAAAAATGTAAACAAAAGCGCTACGTAGCTCTGGGAAGGGAGGTAGCAGTAATCAGAGGTCTTATCATATTAATTACACGGCTAAGTACAAAGACAAGTAAACTAGGCCTGGGCAACAGGGTTTAAAGCTACCGTACGCCAACTACAAAAGCAAAGTGTGTTTGCAGTACATTATACGATTAATCGTATAATGTTCTGTGTGTGGTGTTAAATTCCGGTTTTTTAATTACTAATTTGACCCTAATAATACGCCCAATATTATTTTAAAAAAATTGTTTCGCACTTACATAAAGGAAATACGATCAAATGAAAATTTACACTACTGGCTCCACTTGTTCAAAAGGTGGATAGCGCTATCCAGCTTTTGAACAACCGGGGCCAGGACTTTATTCGCTCAGAAATACATATTGTTAGAAGCGGACTCTTCAAACAAAAAGGAAACACATTCAACCCTTTTAGTATGAAAGAGGAAAGGGAGAAAGGACGTCTTGAATGCAACTTTTTATTTCGCAATATCAGAATACAGATTCTCCAAACTACCTACAAATTTGTTATCAAAGAAGTGGAAAAAATTTGTTATGGTTGTTGATCATGTTTCCTTGACCTCTCATGTTCATAATTGAAAGCATAGAACTAGAAACTTAGCCTGATGGGATGACTAAAAACTCAAAGGAGTAACTTTAAAGATAAATGACAACTTGGATATCCCTTTTCTAGCTGACATTTCAAGGTATACTTAAAAAAAGAGAACCATCCTCAACAAATCGTGCTCAGAGAAGATATTCAACGGAACTTTTGTTCTCAGACGAGGACCACGAATTGACTCTTTAAAGCTGGGATAGAAGTCGAGGCTCGAAAGCTCCTCTGAATTATACTTTCTACTACATTTTGTTGGTGCTTTTGGGTTCTTTCTATGAAAATTATTTTTAAATGAACAGTATACAATGTAGGTGGTTTGTAAAAAGTATTGCATATTGGTCTTTAATCTCCAGTTATATTTGTTGACAAAACTTTTGTGTTGCAGTTTTTCTAGTCGGGGCTAATGAAAAAGTCTTCTACAGAAAATCACTTCACATACATTTAGACTTATTCCGTAAAGTGGAAAATAACTGATCTGTAACGCACAAGCTAAACGGTGCCACAAGATGCATGCTCTTTATTCATTACAAATTGTAAACTCGACTGCTTCTCTGCAACAAGTGATTCATGTGTTTTGTGAACAATATAGTCATCAAGAACTAATGACAGGCTAGAAACACTCATCTCAGGGTTCTTGATAACAATCATTTCACACTGTATCCGAACTTCCTCAAACCCTCCAAAACAGTTAAAATTGAAGGCAAGGCTGATCGGACAGCTAAGGGTTACAAATTTATTTTCCCAATATTTCGACTAGACAAAAGCTAGTCTTCATCAGGGGCGGTTTTAAAAGTTAATTCGTTAGGATTTCAGTAATTAAACCAAGTGGTGATAAAACGGAAAAAATTCTGCATATTCGAGGATGCTGTCCCCAGAACGTTAATGAAATAAATGGTTGTAGAAAAAAACGTGTCAAACTAATAAATGCATGATCAAACAATTCGAATAAGACGTTTGCGTCGTAAAAGAATGGGAAAGTTCATAAAAAATGTTTTATTCCGCGCAAATTGACGGGATAAATACAATCTAACTAATCTAACAGACTAAATTTCAGTTCAAAATTTACCGGTGTACTAAAACTACGATTTTTTTGTGGAGGTAAAACGTAACATTGTGTAAAGATGTTGATAATATCAAAATATAATTTGTTTAAAAGTTATAAAATATATCTTTTTGTCGGCACACAAAGGATCAAACTTACATATTCATATTTTGCAAGTCCTCAGGCCGCAGCCATTATATCAGTACCGACAGGATAATTACAACGTTTTCTCGAAGCAGTTTTCAAGGTTTCGAAAAATGATTTGTCATTGGTGACATGGTCTTGCTGCCTTGATTACTGACCGTTAGAGTAATCCTGAGTAATGATCATCTCCATGAGTTCACTTTGAACTGAGTTCTGTTTGTTCCGCAACTATTCGGTCTTGCTACTGCAACGGTATTTTGTGAACGTCTTACAAATAACATTACACAGTTATTTGCTAACTGACACTGTCACTTCTCAGACCTGGTTTCCACCCTCTCTGCAAGGAATACATGTAATTACATTTTCTTCACGATGTCCTTTATCTCTAATGCTAGTTGACGTTTGTCCACTGAACCAGAGAAACATTCTCCTGAAAAGCACAATGACAGAACAAAGTAAATAATGAGGTTCACTAAGCCATTCTTTGGTCTGGAAGGAGAAGGCAAATGACACGGGTTTTAGATAATTTAAGCGCATTTAAAATGCAAACATCGCCGTTAGCTTAATAAGAAAAAAAATGCGCCAGTGAAATGTTTCCAGATCACTTCAGCTGTCTTTTCCTTTTTATAACCAAAACCTCTTTTCTTAAACGGCTAGTTATTAAGCTCGCGATCAATTCACCCATCACTTAAAGTCATTCTAACCGGACAAGTACTTATTAGAAAAAAGGCAAGAGGCTTTGTAAAAATTACTGCACAGCGGTATAAAGTTTACAAATTAACATAAGACCTTAAAAGTCGAGCGACGTTTATTTAAATTGAAGCGTTTCCATTTGTCAAGTGAGGTTTCTTAACCCACTGTGGTATCAAAACCTAGAAAACCACTAAAGGGGATTTCCCTGGCTGGCTCCACCCAAACGACAGAAGATTAAAGTTACAGTACCGTCCCAAGACTGTTTAATGAGAGCATCCTTCAGACACTGTGAATTTGGATTCTGCTTCATTGCACGACAAACCAGTCTTTGAAGCTCCTCTTCTGGACAAAATGTTTCTGCGTATAGAAATCATACAACAAATAACATAAAAATTAAACAATTCCTGTGCACTCAAAAGCCATCTGCAAGCGACACAGCAATGGTAAGAAAACAAGCTCTGGCTTTACAAACCTGAAGCTCCTTCAGGTGGCCGAGGGGGAATGGTACAGAATGCAATGACGTCTCTAAGTGACTTGATAGCTTCGTCATTTTTTGTTCTATCAGCCTCTACTGATGTCGCCGATGACTGGTTATTTTTAAAAAATGATCTAAAAGAAAAGAGATCGATGTTATTTAAATGATGAATTAATTGTCTCGCGCGGAAGCTCTATAAAAAATCAGAGGCAAATATCTCTGCCTCACTAGGGTTATTACTAATTACAGCGGTCTTACCCAAGCGACTATATAGGACACATACACCATGCATTCATTATCATCTTCGAGACAAGAAACACAGGTTGTTGTTATGGCCATGCACCTCGTCTTGCGCGCTCTCCACCTCACGGGACCTCTTTCGGATGGTTTGTTTTTCCCTCTTCCCTCCCGTGCATCCCAGCCCATAGTATCTCGGGCCTGTATCCTTCATCTGGAAGAGGCCGCCCGATTTCTCCATCACTTAACATAGGAGCGGGGGCAAGATTGGTGTAAATAGTATCCTATTTACACCAATCTTGTCCACGCTCCCAAGGTAAGTGATGGAGAAATCTGGCGGCCAACGTACGAATAATGCTTTCCGAGAGTTCGCACTACCAACAGGAAGACAACACCCCACACACCCAAACTCAAAACCCCCAGCCTTGATACCCACACTACAGAAAAACGCTCAAAACAGTCAGGAAACCAAATTGCCGCAAAACAACATCTGCCCCGTATTAACAAGACCAGGGAGCAATAAATTTAGCACAAATCATGCAGTCCCCATAAACGCTCGACAGAGTCAGGTAAGAAAAATTGCCACGAAAAGACTTCTGCTCTGGAGCCACAATTCCCAACAAATTGTAAACAAGACCATGCAGGGCGTAATAAAGTTTACAGAAATTAAGT
Source organism: Porites rus (assembly GCA_964035705.1). NCBI lineage: Eukaryota > Metazoa > Cnidaria > Anthozoa > Scleractinia > Poritidae > Porites > Porites rus. The sequence goes on from OZ038002.1 coordinate 1,611,706, forward strand.
CCCTGGTTCTAACACACGCTCGACAGAGTCAGGTAACAAGAATTGCCATAAAACAACTTCTGCTCTGGAGCCGCAAAACACAGTGCAAACAATACCAGGGCGTGAACATTTTAGCGAAATTGAGCCCCTGGTTCTAGTACACGTTCGACAGAGTCAGGCAACAAAAATTGGCCGTAAAACAACTTCTGCTCTGGAGCCACAAAACACATTTATTTGGAACAAAAACTGTGGGTTTTGCTAAAAACATCAACGAAAGCACAAGCCAAACAATAGCTCACTCATGAAAATGCAGCAGCTTAAAATAACACGTACCTTAAAACACCCAACGGGAATAGCAGCATGCAAGTAAAGCAAATTCCTACACTGACTCCGCATGAATAAAACTAGGAAGCACGAAGACTAAACAGTGTAGACCAAAATAGGCATATGAAACGAAAAAACTGAAAACCCCGCATGCGGAAATAAGAAACCGGACATACTGCGAGAACTGAACCACAACAACTGACTGCTATCCCGCTAGAGACGCTAAAAAAGATTGGAGAAAAAACCGAAGCCAGTGAAAGTGCCACTCACGGGATCCATCAGAAGGATAAATGCTGAAATTAGGGAATTGCAACCTGAAAGATAAAGTGGTACTGTGAGGACAATATAGGAAAAGACACGCCTCGAGGGATAGCAGTCTTACGCGCCGGTAATCCGACAGGGTTTTGGGCTCCCTTGTAAGACTGAAATCCCGGCAGCGGTTGCAGAAAAAGAATAAAAAGGAAAGAATTGAAAACAAAAACAACCAAAGCAATGAATATGGCTAAGAAAATACTGCAAACAAATAGGGAAAGTACAGAAAATACTGACCTGACCAGATCGAATGTCGAACCAGCTGTCGAACACGTGGCAACCTACATAAAATCTAGGTTGCAAAACGAGATACTTACCGCGAGCATAGCCCAACAAATTGAGGAAGCTGATAATAAAAACAGGAGGCAGAAAGGAAGCGGCGAACGCCAATGAAGAAACAAGGGGAAAGGCGAAAGGGTGCGTGAGGAGGGAAGGAGTTTGACAAGCACATTTAATGAAGCCATGATGAGACCTGTGTGACTTGATAATGAATGCATGGTTTATGTGTCTTATATAGCAGTATAGTCGCTTGGGCAAGACCGCTGTAAATAGTCTGGGATTAAGTGGTGTCTTGGAACACGTCAAATACAAACTGTCGCAAATTGAATAAAAAAAAGAGTCTCTCGCTAACCCGAGTTTAAACATCTTTTTTCTCTTTACGAGAATCGGGTTCTTTGCTTTGGAAACAGCTTTGAGCATGATGGCGCGATCAGGAAGTCTCATCTTTGTCAGTTGAGCAGAGTGTGCAGTCATGGCATCACGGAATGCTTCCTGTAACAAATAATATATTATAGCAACCACACTCTCTTTCAAAAAAAAAACTTCAGTGTTAATGCTTGCTATTACAGTATACTGCATAGCGACAGTGCTGGGATCTTGTTCTTACGTTAAGGTTACGACCATCGTGTAGAAAACAAAAACTGAGTCAAAGGGAAGCACTGCTCAGCAGCTTTCACGGTTTCAGATGCAGATTTTATCTTCTAGAGGTCCTTTTTACAGCATAATAAACCATAGTTATTAGAGAAGACTGGTTATGAAAAGCGGCAAACATCAATGATAAAAACAACAGTGCTGCAGTTTATGTTGGAAGCACCCTGAAAGTGCACAATCCTTTGTTTTCTGTTGGCAAATTGTTACGGAATAAATTAATGCAACGTTTTTATTGGTCAATACAATCAAAATGATAGGAATTCTTTTGAACGTTGTGCACTTTCAGGTCCACAAAAACATATAACAAAGGAGTCTGACGAGTTTCATAACCATTCCACTCAATTAACTATGAATAAACAGAGCAACTTTCATTTAAATGAAGCCATGCAGACTTAAAGGAAATGACCACTCTTTCAGTAATTAACAGGCAAGAGATAAGCTTGGTAGCATTCAATTGAATGGTGTAAGTTAGCAGTAAGATTTGATCCACAGAATTAAAAGTTAGAATAATCGTTGACATCTCAGGAGCAACTGGGAAAACACTCTTCGGTAGTTTCAGGAGCCATAACTTGTTTCATCCCGATTATGGCTCCTGGCAGCTTCCGTTTCAGTGGTAATACAAAACTTTAATCATGGATTGATATTCAACCTTTTGTGGGCATAGGAAGCAATAATACACCCAGTCCTGAGTAGCATTTATGACATGATCAAAAATATAAATTGAAAACAAACCTCGTCTGATACAATAATTGAAGGAGAATCAAGTGGAACATCTGGGACGACTTCTTCATTTAACCACGAGTGTTCAAGCAACTCGGTAACAGCCATTCTTTGAGCTGGTTCCACCCGTAATAAACTACAAAAAGATCGTTATCGATACTGAATTTTACTAAGAAGACGAAAAGAAAAAGAAGAACTTCGCGAGGAATACAGCTAATTATAGAAGGGTGAAGGGCGGAGATAAGTTAAACGGTCGCAGAGTTTGATTAATTATCGTTAACAGGCGTGATATCAGTTATTGATGTATTTCCCGCCGGGTTAGTGGCTGCACGCAGCCACTTGGGCTAAAACACAGCAGATAAACAGGGCGAGGGCGTTTCGGAAAATTATGTGACGGAATTAAAACGTAGTGAAGGAATTCAATAAAACAAACTTTTGGTAGAAACCTTCAATTGCTTTCAGAAAAAGCCAAAAAATTCAACGGTGACCACGATCGGGAAGAAAAAAATGACAACTATACTACTTTACCTTCACATTGCAGAAAAATGGTTTCATTACATTATCACTATGGTTCGATTCATACTGTTAAGGTGACATACCTTGCTATAACTTCTTTGGCTTCTGGTGATATTTTTGACCATTCCTTTTCAGGATAGTCGTACTCTCCAGCCATAATTCTCCGCTTCATTCCTTGTGAGAGCTGCTTACGAGGTACCTCTGAATAGAATGGGGGGTATCCACATAACATGATGTAGATGACCACACCTAACGACCACATGTCACAACTCTGTGGGGGTAAAATACAGAAAGAGGTTGGTAAACCTCACGTCACATGCCAGAAAAACAAGGTAGAATGTATCAGTCTGCCTTGTCTTGTAGTATAAATAAACTAGCGTCCAATTGAAACCAATGTTAAACATGTTAGAATGTGTGCGTGTATGTGAAACAACTTCAACCGGTAAATTTCTGATCCTGTTCGGTCCAATTGCTGAGGTTCAATTCGACGCATTCACAAAAAAGGTTCCTGACTCACGTGAGCTTATTATGGCATTCTTTTCAGCGGAACAAGTCGATCGCCAAAACATAGGATTTAGAAGACTTTAAAAACTCATTAAAAAATAAAAATAAAATCAGTTTTCGGCTAACGTCATCGATTGATGTGTAAATTCGGATGAAAGAATAGAAAAAAAGTTATGGGCAGTTGAACGTAAACCTTTCGGTCGATCAGTAACACTGATAGAAACCTGTATTTGCGTGGGCCGGTAAAAGAAACCGTTCTCTGATTTGAACCAAATGTTTCGTTGACGTTTCGCGTGCAAGAAAACGAAAAGACGAATTATAGACGGGTTCTGTAATTATATCCTTGTTTTCACAGTTTTAACAAGATCTACAGATAGACGAGTATGAAGGTGTCCTTCCAAGGTCAGATAAAGTTATTCATTACTTTGCACCAGAATCTGCACCAAGGGTGACGCCAAAAACCACTGGTCATCATGTAAGTAATATAAAAGTAATAAGTAACAGGCCAATCGACTGCTTTTACTAATCCTACCTTGTCGTATGTGTATGGTTTGGTTAAAAAAGGAAATCTCCCAGACTTTTGAGCACGGTGAATCCTCTGGGCTTCCAGCACCTAAGCCAAAAGCGCGAACCATTGTTATTTACACGCACAATAACATTCAATAGTGACAGTAGATTCTCAAGTTTAATAATGAGGAAGTAAATAGGAGATGTCCATTGACCGAGAGCCTTTAATACACGCGTATTTTTCGGGCGAGTGATAACCGCCGTGATTATAGGGTTAGGGTGAGCATGATCGCAGGCTAGGTTGCAGTAAACGCTCACGGGTTTTTCGTGCTGATGTTCTCGCGAGTAGTCGCTATTTTTTATTTTGAAAGCAGGGGAATATTTGGAAAAGCAGCAAGTGTAATTAATCGGGCGAGCATAAGACGAATGGACACAGAGGAGGGAGAACAGGGAAAAGAAATGAAACATCCTTTTCGAGCAGGTGTTCAGATGTTTTTCGCCTGTCTCACCCTGCACTCTTCCCGGTGTCCAGCCTCGTACCCAGGCCAGTTCACGTTTCCCGACAAGCTTGACAGGTGACGTCTCATCCGAAATCGCCAAGGACGACTGGGAACGAGGTTGCCCGGTCTCTTGTGACTTACGCGATAGCCCAAGCGAAATCTAGAAAATATCCATACCACCCCAACGGAGGGGATCTACCATATGATCCCGCCTCCCCTCTAGATTTTCCAAAATCGACCCACAATTTGTACCCCTCCCGCTCCTCTCCGGAATTTCCAAAATTTTCTCACACCCCCTGGAATTACTGCTATCTCTTATTGAAGTGAACAAATAAATAGGTTTGTTCACTAGGATGCGAATTTTGTGAGTTTCATGTATTTTCTGTTACATTCTATAACAGATAAGCGAATTCCTTATGCAACAACAACAACAATCAGCTTTATTTGCATGACCATAACAAAGTATTACAGTATTGCAAAAGCTACTTGAAATTACTTATTGATTCCTTGTAAATTAAATATTTAAAATAATTTGAAACTTATCAATCATAGTTTATTTCTAACCATCAGTAGGATTAATTATTACGGAGATAAGTTTGTCTCTCAATTCAAAGCAAGTTGATATAAATGAAATTAATTGGATGTTAATAAAATAGTCAAGAGAATTCATCAGATGTGATAATAAGGACTCATGCCATTGTAGTCGCAGAAACGGTATTTTAGGATCTAGTTTAGAGAAGAACATATCTCTTATGGAAGAAAAACTTGGACAATCTAATAAAAAGTGAGTTTCATCTTCAATTCTGTTACAATTGCAGAGATTGCATAACCTTTCTTCACGTGGTAGATTGTCGTATCTACCTGTCTCAATCCTAAGTTTGTGACTGCTTATTCTCAGTTTCACTAATGTTTTCCTAGAAGGGTTCTTTCTTGTTAAATCTAGGTAGTAGACAGAAGGGCTATAATTCGTTTTGATTTTATAATAAAAGTTAAGTTTTTGTGAATGTTGAAGGGTATGATTCCAGTAAGTGATATATTTCTTTTGCATAAGATCTACATATTGCTTAATTTTACATTTATTCAGTAAATTACAATTAAAGCCTGGGAAATCATAGTAGTCAGTCATCTTCTTAACGCTGGAGTAAAAACTATTTTGACCACTACGATAAAGGTCAACAGATATTTTTAAAGATTGTTTAACTATAGAATTTTCATCTTTTTCTTGGAGATAGTTTAAGTAATTAAGTATCTTGCCATTTATATCAATGATTAGAGGGAATCTGCCAAGTTCAGATCTGCATGCAACATTGGATGACTTGTTATGGACTTCTAAATATCGTTTACAGAAGTGCAAATGAGTTTTTTCGATTCCGGAGTTATCCCATGACTTAAAATCTGATTTCACAAAGGCACCCCAAACTTCACTGTTGTAAGTTAAAATCGGTGAGACCATTGTGTCAAAAATTTTATTTGCAAGGGAAGGTTTCAGTTTACTAAAATCAGTGTGGCGTCTTAGACTAAATAGAGCATGAAGGGCTTTTTGCCGAAGATGTTCAAGTGAGAGTGTAAAATTTCCGGGAGACGAGATGCGAGTCCCTAAGTAAGTATAGTCTTTTACAATGTCTATCATTTCATTTCCTACGTGAAAAACATAATCACATTTTTTTGCGCCTTTTTGGAAAACCATTATTTTGGTTTTCTTGGGGTTGATTTTAAGCATCCAGGAGTTGCAATATGAAGACAATTTGTTTAGGCAATTTTGTAATCCTAGTTTCGATCGTGATAATATAATAAGGTCGTCAGCATAAAAAAGAGAATTGAGTTTGGTGCCATTTGGTAGCACAAACGGATCAGATAAAATATTGTTGAATGAAAAAGCGAGGGCTTAAAATGCAGCCTTGACGCACACCTCTAGTGTATTGAAAAGATTGTGTTTGGTTATTTCCAATCCTAATAGAACAGGTAGAGTTTGAGTATAAACTTTTTATGACTTTATAGAAGTTTCCTCGGACATTTATTTGTAACAGCTTGTATAAGAGTCCATCGTGCCACACCGAATCAAATGCTTTTCTAAAGTCCACAAAACATGCGTATACTTTCGTTTTGTGACAGTTAACGTATTTGTCAATTAATGTTCGTAGTGTAAGAACATGGTCAGCGGTTCGATTATTTGCTAAGAAACCTATTTGAGATTTATGAAGTATGTCACGCGACTGAATGTGCTTGAGAAGTCTATGATTGAGAATTGAGCAAAATAGTTTCCCAAGACAACTAGAAATACAAATTCCTCGATAATTTGAGGGATCACTTTTAGTCCCACTTTTAAAAATTGGTGTTATAAGGCCACCGCACCACGTTTGAGGCATAGTGCCTGACGCCAGAACAGCGTTAAATAACTTCAAGTAAATAGGCATTAGTTCATTTAAGCTGGATTTGATCATTTCATTTTTTATTCTATCTGAATACGAAGATTTGTTGTTTTTGAGTTTGTTAGCCGCTGTGCGTATTTCGAGTTCAGTTATTAGGTAGTCCAAGGCATGCGATTGTGTTGTTGCGTCTTCTAATCTTGTTAACTCATCGATAATGGCTTCTTGGTGTGAATTAAGAGGCTCGTTTGAGTGGAGTGACTGGAAGTGAGACAACCAACTTTCTTCTGAGATTGGCGGGGTACTAGTTTCCTTCATAGAATCATCCATAGATTTCAAGCATCCATAGATTAGCAAGTTTCCTCAATTCGTGTCTCTTAAGACGACATTCTTTATCAAACCATTTTTTGTTAGACGAAACAGAAGATAATCTAGTATATCGTCTTTTAACGTTCTTAATTTTCAAACAATGTTATGCGAACTCCTTAAGTGCTCAAGTCACGAACAAATTTTGTGAGTTTCATATATTTTCTGTTGAATTCTACAACAGATAGCGATTCCTTATGCGTTCAAGTCATGAAGAAATTGTTGAACAAGTTCTCAGCCACACGCAAATGAAATTCGTAGGAAATATAACTGTACTTTTCTCTCACTGCATCAAGAAGAAAGCAAAAGTTGAAGAAGTATAACCAAAGAGATCAGGACCTCGTCGCGCGAGTATCGAATTTCGTTTTACCAAATTTGTATATTGGATGACAATTTTTTTTGGAACGGATAGCCCGAGCCGTTCAAACGAATACCAATTTGTTCGAACGGCTATCCGTTCGAAAATGGTAAACCATAAGGAACGTTTTCGCGTGAGAGGTCACTCCAAGGGACTGACAAAATATCTTCGCTATGTTCATTAATCCTTATTCTTCGCAAATAAATTGCCGTGGTAAATTTTTGTGCTTTTTCTTTGTTACTCTCTTGCACGTCACTAAAACCCTCTGGAAATATTTCCCTATGGGGTACCCCCACCTCCGCACTGAAAATTAGGCACATTGACCACCCCGTCCCCCCTGGAAATCAGATCCCTTCAGTGCGAGTGCTATGGATATTTTATGGAACCACACGTTAGCCTGCGTCGCGCGCAGATACTCTAAACCTTCTATACTAAAAAATCCAGATAAGGCGTGGGCCGACTGCAACGCCGGCCAGACCCGCCTCGCCTTCAGAAAACGCATTCACTCAGAATGAATGGTGAATGATTTCGTAGAGTTTAAATGGAAGCCCATGATGACCAGTAAATCTTTTACACACACTAAATAGCGTCAAGTATGAAGCATAAAGAGCTAGTAGACTTTCGCAAGCGAAAACGAGCAGAGGATTTAGGAGAAGGCATTTGCCCATTTCAGCTGACTTCCAATTTAAACCCCAGCCCTCATCTACCACGCCACTTCCCAACGTCAACGAACGCCCTCAACAAATGCAGCCTGCGAGCCGCAGACGTATTTCCGGTCGTCGCTTCTCTTCCTCCGTGAAACTAGAGTCGAAAAAACCGGATGCTTTCGCAGGCTACAACAAATGGCGCAGAATGAGAAAGAAAGCACTAAGATCTTAGCCTCCTCCTCCTGAACTTTTATGTTCTCTCCACACGAATCCGGGCATTTTTGAAACCGCATACTTTTTTACCCAGAATGAGATCTGTGTTTACGGGGCTCTTACATCACTCTGGAGAGTGGTTTTGAATAGATACGGTTCCGCTTAGCGGATTCGCTCATTTTGTATGTGCAAAAACCGGAAATTGCCCCTTTGACCTGGTGACCCTTCCTCTTCCCCCCCCCCCCCCCCCCCTCCTCTTCTTCCCAACCCATCAAACGTTACAGGAAATATTTTATTTTTAATATTGAACAGATGACGTAAAGACTTACTTATTTTCACCAAAATCATTGAACATTTTTCAACTTAGCAGCTGCACCTCGACCTCAGAGACACTAGAGGGCGGAAGTGTGTGCGCCAATAACATAATCAGAAAGGAAAATTATCACTGCTGCTACTCCTAGTGATAAAATACTCAAAAATAAGTATAACAGCCTCAACGATTGTATTGCTAGCAAACTAAGAATAAGATCTACACTTACAACAATAAAAATGGACAGTAATAAATTGTCGAATTGTCAATCTTTGTTCAAAACACTCGAACTCAAACATACATTCTGATAAAAAAAAAAACACTTTACTCTGATAAAACAAACTATAAGCAAAAGCACAGATATCAAAACGTCGATCCTTCACAGTTTATTATCAATCTATCTCCATAACGTTACGAAAAACATTGAGACAAAATGTAATAGTTTGATACTGGTAAGATCACATCTGATTAATGAAACACTTGGATTCGATGGCTATGACTGTCAGACACAACCACCCTTCCATCACCAAGACTTGCTGTAGCGACTGGAGCCTGAAATTCTCCTGCCCCTCTACCTGGACTTCCAAACTTTGTAACAAACTTCCCGCTCAGATCAAATACCTGAACTCTATGGTTAACGTAATCACAAACCATTAGCAACCCTTCTTTGTTAACTGACAAGAAGGTAGGGTTATTGAACTCTCCATTCTTGTTCCCTTTCATTCCAAATTTAAATGCAAAGTTACCCTCAAGGTCAAACATTTTGATAGAGTGATCGTCAAAGTCTGAAACTATAAAATATTCCCCTTGTTGGATACAGTGCCAGGGACCAACCAATGAATCTTTACCGCCAAATTTATGCAAGCATTCTCCACTAGAAGAAAATATCTTGATGAATTTATCACCGCGATCAGCAACAACAATATCACCGTGTCTAGTTATTGACAAACCATGAGGAGATTTGAGCTGGTGATCAAGACTTCCCTCTTTACCAAACGTACTCAGAAACTTACCATTTCCACTGAATACTTGAATCCTGTCGTTAAAATTGTCTGCCACGATAATATTGCCATGTTTATCAAAAGCGATTCCTCGAGGATAGCTTAATTCACCATTATTTTTACCATATTTACCAAATGACCTTAAGTGGGTACCATCACTACTGAATACTGACACTCTGCTGTTATTAAGCTCAGTGACTGCTATTTCGTCACGATCATTCACTGCCAACCCCCAGGGAATGTTAAGCTTTCCAACAGACTCACCAAACCCTCCAAAAGACAGCAAAGGCCTGAAACACTTTGCTCGAGCCGGTTGCGCTTTAGTTTCATTGAAAACAGTTTTAACATTACCTATACCTTTAGCCTTCATTAGGTTTTTAAGCTCTACATTGTTAATATAGCTAAAACGAGGGATGCTCTTAGAGTCAAAGTTAACTTTTACGCCATGTTCTGGAAGGAATGTATCAAATGTTTTACTCAATCCTAAAATTTCAGCACTTGAGCTTTGTTCCAACAAAGTCTCGGTTCGTTTGATTGCAGATTGAATCTTTTTCAGCTCATCTTCAATTTGGTCTTTCTTTAATGCGAGTCCTTTGAGGGAGTCGTGTGCTTGTTTATCAACTGCATTAAAAATATCCTGTTTCTTCGCTTCGATGATCGCAATTAATTGTTCGGCGCTCGTCTGTACCTTGCCTTTCACGTCAGCCACTTGCACTTGAACTTCAATACTGTCTTGCTCGATTTTTTCAACTTGACTTCTCTTTTCTTGTTCTCTATCTTTCAGTGATTTAATGCGAAACACGATTTGTAGTTTCTTCTCACTTGCTGCTGTTTCCAGAATCACCTTTGCATGTCCTTCATGCTCTGTAACAGCACAAGCGTTACAAATGGCGACTTGACACATCTTGCAAAAGAACTCCAACTCTTTGTTTACGTGGTTCTTCGTCTGGCAAAAGGCAGGTCGCTTTAACACCGCCTCAATATCTTGATCTTGGAAGTCTTTCAAGGCAAGTGTCTGGTGCTGTTTGTTTGCTCGGATGATGTTGTGACCTGAAATACATTCTGCACACCAGAAAGAACAACACTGAAAGCAATACAAGGTCTCGGCGCTTCGTTTGTCGCAGTTTCCACATTTCACGCCTGCGGTGTTGCACTCTTTGATCGCTAAAACATCCAACAATCTGTTAATGCGAAAGTTTGTGGGAAATTCGCTGGGATTTCCACTTCCAGGGATGTCAAACTGTTTCCTGCACTCAGGGCATGTAATTTTACCATGAATGCCGCTTGTTCTTTGAATCCCATTCAGACAGTATAGGCAGAAACTGTGCAAGCAAGGCAACTGCTTTGGTGTAGTAAACATGCACATGCACACAGAACAGGATACTTCTTCGTGAAGATTGTGCAACAAGGTCTTTATATCCATGATGAATTGTCAGTGTTGAGCTTGATAAACAGAAACATTGCTCGCAGACTGTAAAGTTGGGCAGCGAAATCAAGTCTTGTGACCTCATCACATCATATTAGTCAACCAATCACAAACAGCTCCTTGAAATATTTTGACATTTTGCTGACTTCTGAGAATGATTTTATTCTGGATTTCTAGGAATTGCTAATCTGCTCGGAAAAGCATGACCAACAAAAAATATTTATAGTGAAAGGAGCGAGCTTTTGTAAAGGCGATATTTTCTGGGCAAACCTGGGGTTACAACACATCACCTAATCAATCTGATATAATAATACATAATAACCTGACCTGAAAACACCCTAACTGGCAAGAATTAAGAAGGTATGTTCAAAATTATTGACAAACTATGAAAACCATGTACCCCTGAAATATTTCGGAAATGTTAATTAATCATGACAAATCAGAATCGAATGGACATCCAGTCACCCGACCGAGAAACCACAAACTGGTGTGTATGTAGCCTTCGTCCTAGCCGACAGGCGTCAAGAGAAGAGAGTGGCCAGGGAAAAAAGGACAGGGGATTAATAAAGAGAGGAAAACTCGCCGCTCTCCCTATTCCCTTTCGCCATTTTGCTCTTCCTGTCTTCCCCTTTACACTTTTTGCGGCTGCCTGTACGTTACGCGCTGTCGGAAACGCGATTATTGTAGACCTTTGGGGCAGGCGCGCTTTTCCCTCACGCGCCTCCTCCTCTCTTGCGGTACCACTGCCGTTTTTATTTGTACTCTTAACTTCCCATGCGCCCATTTATCACGAGAAAGTCCGAACAAAATAAGTGTTAGTCAAACATTACAAACAAGTCATGGCGCCGGTTAGTAGGCTACCAGAGGAGCTATGATTACTAGGAAGTAGTAAAAAAAAAAGGATTCCGTTCGTGGAGCAAACGACAAAAATGTGCACTAAACAGGTCTAAAAAATCCAGGCCTCTTGTGGCCTATATATTTGGCGAACGATTTCAAGCGACAAAACCGTGAGTACATGTACTTCTTGCGAGAACGCAATCGCAGACCAACCCACCGGGTTGCTGTAGAGTTCTTCTTATTTTCGTATTTAGGGCAGAAAAGACAGAGCTAGAGAGTCGCTGTTTGAAACTAGCATTCGCCTACAAATTGACCACAACAGTACCCCATGGTTGCTCTGTTTGGTGTTCCCTATTGGTTGAGGACGGACAATGAGCCTCAGTTTGCCTCGGAGGATTTTGAAACGGTTTCTCCGATCGTAGGGTGTTGAACAACGGAGAAAGACGCCCCTGTGAACTCAAGCCAACGGAGAAGTTGAATGCCAGAATCGCGCTCTCTGCTCAAGAGATATGGTTTTGGTGCCGGCGCAAGAGCTAGGCATAGCGTATACATAATGGAATGAAATTGATTTAACTCAGAGGGACACTTTACTGAAATTAGTAGACGCTGATCGTTCAGTACTTTCTAAAACTGGGGGAGAACTCAATCATATTGAGTTATTTTATTTTTACCTGAGGTGACACGTAATAAGGAGTGAATTGTGGTGTAACCAGATCTCCTCTGTCAATCTTGGCAAATCCAAAATCTGCAAGCTTGATAGTCACGTTCTGTAATAATTTTAAAAACAATAACAATGTATGTAAAATTGCAGCCGGAATCAGATTCATTCTCATCCAGACACCATTTACAGCTCCATCATTTTCTTCTGAGGCCTCAATACTCGTCACAAGTCGTTGAAACAGGAGCCATTTGTCTTGAATTTTCTCCAAATTTCTTACATTCACGCTTCACACCTTTTTTCTCACTCAAATGTGCCGCTCGCCTTCCCCAATGTTGAGTCGAGCGTATTTTGAAGTACTGAAATGACTGCAAACCCAAATCAACATTGGGGAGGGAAAAATCACACGGGTGTTTCAAGATCTGTGACGAGGATTGCTGTTTCTGGAGAGTCCCGGTAACGTTTCGGGCCCTTAAATAAACATTCAGATCAAAATCTAAAGAATAAAAGAACAGGTCCAAACTAATAATCGAAAATAGACAATTTCAGTTTGTTTTGTTAACTGATATTGTCATATTATCAACATATCATATTAAACAACAACAGCTTTCCGGTCCCGGGTCATTTTTTCGAGAAATGCACGTTCGAAGTTATTAACATGTATAAGAAAAATAATCCATCTTCTTGTCATCGTTCGGACGAAGAAAAAAAGAAACAATTCATCCACATCTTTGCTTGCAGTCAAGAAACTACGCTAAGTACTTTCCTTCCTGATGTAAGAATACATTTTTGGGGTTCGGTTACGCTTAGAAAGCGAAATTTCCAGCAAATAGTAGGCTTGATTTTCGAATAAATATATAATTCCGTTCTGTTCTCCGTTTTTAGTTTTACGTTTTGTACATAGTAAACAGAAAAGTCAAAACTGAAATAAAAAAAATTTAAAAAGAAAATTTATTTAGCTTACCTCACTTTTATCAAGAAGGAGTAAGTTTTCTGGTTTAAGATCTCTGTGAGCGACATTGAATGAATGGCAGTGGTAAATGGATAAGGCAATCTGAAAAACATGTACAATTTTAAGGTTTCAGGTTCCTTAAAAGTTCCCACTTTCACACCAAAAAAGTTGTTAATAATTCCTTTATACAGTGACTGAAACAATGATTGATAGAAGCCAAAAACAGCAAAAAAAAAAACAAGAACAACAAAATGTTACAAATTTTAATTAAAGATAATTAATTTCAAGGATATTAAGAACTCACTTGCTTAGTGAAATGAACAGCCTCTTTCTCTGTGAATCGTCGTTTTGTTCTCACAAGCTCAAAAAGTTCACCCCCCTCCATCAATTCCATAACCATCAAAATCCTGGGTCTGTAAAAACAGGTTTGGAAATACCATCTCATTTAAAACACTTGACACGTCATTATCCCTTCAGTATGTACCCAGTATTTGTCTCTGAGGACTTGATGCTTGTTTCCCTACCTCAACCCACCTTGTACACAATAGTAAACTAAAAACAAGCTGATAAATTCATCAAGCACTTTTTGTTAGAAACAATGAGAAGGACCTGACCCTCAAGAAATGCCCCCCCTCCCCCCCCCTGGGTCAGAAGGGAAGGTTATAAGTAACAAACTCAGAGCTGTTCGATTGTATCACTGTGAGATGAATAATTCATTGTCCAATGTCTGTCAATGCTTAATTATCTTAACTTTGTGCATATTACAATAATTATTAAACAATTCCGATTTAAACTGTTTCATAATCATCAAGACACTTATCTGACGTACACAGGTTTCATTTCTCCCGGGAACCTGAAGTTAACAGCATAGACATCAATCACGGAGACAATATGAGGGTTATCACTGCACAGATAGTGAACCTTGGCCTACAGGTAAAAAAAAAATCACAATAGTACAAATATTATTCTCATTGGAAAAGAATGTATGCTGTGTGAAAGCATCAAGTATCCAAAAATACTTAACAATTATTCCTCGAGCCTGAATGGGCTCTGGTTCAATAGCCCATGAGGCCAAAGGCCGAATGGGCTATTGACTCAGAGGCCATGAGGGTGAGAGGAATAATTGTTTTAGTAGAATCCAACTAGTTGGATAAAAACAACTTAACAAAACAACTTAAGCTAGCAAAATGTGATTCAGCCGCCATTGTTTTGGCTTTCAAAGCAAGCGCTTTTCGGTACTAGTGGGCTATAACATATAGCCTAGTAGTAGCTCAACCAATCAGAATGCAGCATTGATAATAGACCACTAGAATGTTGGATTTTACTTAAGTAAAATTTAGGGCTATTGATGCAGCTTCAAACTGACCAGTTACATGGTAGGGCTAAACTAGGAGACAACAGAAATCGAGAATCCACTTCAGTTAACGAATAAATTTTGACCTGTAAGATTCATTTTTTCAAATTATTCTTTTTATGATATAGGTCAACATTGTATCATATTCAGGTTAAAAATTCTAACCTACATTCAATCTCAATTTCCTTTGTGTCCTTCCCTAATTTAGGGTTAGGAGACAAAGGAAATAATTGAGAATCATCATCAGTTTAAAAAAAGAATTAACCCAAATTTAATTTTAACCTGTGACACATAAATGGGGCTTTATATAGGGTTAATTTGTGACATGTCCACCTCATATTTCACACCGTAGAACTAGATTTTTACATATAACCAATATACACTCTTATTAACGACTTCTAACATTAATTCTCACCTCTGTGCGAGCCTTTGGAGAGTCCAGTAAACATTTTAAGGCAAACTCTTTTCCTGTAGCTATACTTTTGCACAACCTAAAAAGAGATGCAGATATTACAACAGCTGTTACAATTATTTATTTTTGTGCTATTGTGATTTCAGTGCATGGATTAAATATTGATTGCATATATAAGTATAATAATTATTTAATTATAATCCATGACTGTTTGGCTCACAAGCAGCACAATGTCGTAGGTACTTGACACTGACATACACATACATACCTGACTGGTCCACTAATTCCTGATCCAAGTCTCCTATTCCAATCAACTATGTAATCATCCTCTATTGGATTATTCTGCCATAAAATAAAACAGCAAACGCAAAGTACAAAAGTGACAAGATGATTACAAGTCTGCTTAATGATTACATCCCACTAAAATACAGGCAGGTCACATTTGTATTATTGTCCCTACTAATGGCATTTGCATATGGCATTTTTCCACTATCCTGTGAGACTTGAATTTTCATGATTTCATGTAGACTTGTTGTGACTTTGCCACTTTCTTGACCCTCCTTTTAGGCTAACAGGCCACCACTGATGATACACAGGGCTGTCAAAAAGTTTTTAAGTAGCAGGCGAAATGAATAGTAGGCGGCTTTGTAACTCACACCAAAGGCACAAGTTCTTGAGGGCTGAGGAAGCTAGGAACATTTTGAAAATAATTTCAAGTCTCAGAAATGGCGTTTCCAGGGTTTTTCAAGAGGTATTTTCCACTGCGGACACCATGTTGTTTCGTCAGAATACACGTAAGACTGGGAACAATGCCGTCGAAATGTCCCAGGCTTTCCAAGACATCCCACAGTTCAAACATTTCACAGATCTAAACCTGTTTAAATATGCGCTCAAACTGATGCTTTACAATTTTATTCGATGGTGCTTATTTTTTGTTAGCAGTTATGGTAAAAGAAGATGAAAGTAGCCGCCTAAGGATGGCTAAATAGCTGGCGGTTTTAGCCGGCTACCAGCCCTTATCGACAGTCCTACATACAATGTGAGTAGTAACTTCTAACGTGATAAACTGCCTACTACTTTACATCCAAGTAAATTATGCTATGACAATAAAATAAAATTTATTATATTTGGTTGCTGCTCTCACTGGAGAAGATTTCGTAAAATTATTTTAATGACAAAATGGAAACGAAGGGCTGATGTAAAGGGCTGATCACTGGGTGAAATTTGACATTAAGAATAAGATTTGTTGTAGGTTTCAGTCAACAGGCTACTAGGGTCTTGCCACAAGGAGAGGTAGTATTTTCATGTCTAGATTGACTATAACAGGGTTAGATTTCCAACAAGAGTTTCTAGAATGGGGTCACAGTTTAATCTTCACGACTGCCTCACTGTTTTAAAAGGGTTCACTTACAAAAAATGACTAAGCTGGAATAGAGCAATTTCATATGCGAACAGTGACTAAGATGGAGTCCATAAAACTTTTGGCCAGAGGATAAACTAGAATGGGGTATTCACATCACAGCAAAAGTTTACCCTGGAATTCAAGTATACCCTGTATTCTCAGAGGTGAATTAAAATTTAGCAGTTATAGCTTAGTCAATCCCAAGCATGCCCATGCCCCCCCCCCCCCCCCTATTTGTCTAGCATTTGTCATCTTGTCAGTCTCGGCAGTGGGGAGTTTGTCAGTTAACATCATTCCTTTTTCAGTATTTTAATTCAAAATATGCCTAACTGGATAGCTTTAGATATTTCTTTAAAGAATATTTTTAATAATTTTGCTTTAAAGAGATTTTTGCTCCATCTCTTCCCTATCCCACAGTATTTTTTGCATCCATCTAAGAAATTGCTTCCTGCCATTGGGATCAGTTTGCTCATGGAGGAAATACAATCAATGTATAATTTGAAGAGTTTAAAGGAAAAGACACTTTCTTCGTGCATAAATGTTTGAGGCAGAAAGGCCTAGAAAAACTTTGCGAGATATTTGAAAGCTAATATAAACTTTGTGTAATGTACGATCAATGCAGCAAGTAACACGCTGATGAAACAGTTTTATGCTGATGAGGAAATACTCATACGAAAGGTATTATTTAAATTCTAGTTTACAGTTCTGTCATTGATACTTAAGTCAGATGGATGTGATCTTTTTTGCATTAATTATAACTAGCGGCTAGGGGTGATTTGCATAGGGTGCTTCTCACATTTTGATCAGCAAGTTACTAGAGATTTCCCATAAATATGGTATTTGCAGCTTATTTATTGGAAATTCAATTTTGGTGTCATCCCGGGGTGAGGCATTTGTACCCTATTTTTAAGCCCCACCGTGGGGTTTTTGTATGAACGCCCAGCCCCACCATGGGGCATTTGCAGCTTTTCCAAAACAAAATGACAAATGTCTGACAAATGCTGGGAGGGGGGGGGGGATGGGCATGTTTAGAATTGACTTAGCCATCAAGAACAAAGATGTTTGGTTTTCTTCCCATGTCTTGATGCAGAAGGTTATTTTTTTTTTCAGAAGGCAAGGAAAGACTGAATGTGTTTGCTCTGGCACATGGTATCTATGTTACAGCTCAAAATTAAATTCAGGTTAAAATTTTTTTAACCTGGGTTGATTTTCTATTTCCTTTGTCTCCTAACCCTTAATATTCATTAATTAGGGCTAGGAGACGAAGGAAATTGAGAATCAAGCTGGGTTAAAAAATTTTAACCTGAATATAATTTTGATCTGTAACATATAAGCTCATATCTTCCCCTTCCTTTCCTTTTCCCGTGTCCTGCAACATACATATAATTCCCCTTTTCAAGAGCATCGTGCTCCTAACAGCCACTTTCCTCAATTCTTAGTGTGGAGAAAAAGAAACACCTTGTATCAACTATTTAGAAGACGAAAGAGCCATAAGCAGTTCAAAGATCAGTCAGATTTCTATGCAGTAGGAATACCGTACTCTGACGCTGGATTTCCGGCTAAATTATAATTAATAAATATGCATGTTGACATTTCACGTCACACATTATCGACAAAGTTCGCATTTACACAACCAGGAACCACAAACAGGAAAATTACATTCCCATAAGTCCATACGGAAAGAATAATGAATTTCGACCCATTTACCTTGAATCGAAGTTCCCTGCTTGTGTGGTCCGCCATGTTTGTAGAAATTTATGAGATCATCTTCAGGAGTAGGTACATGACGTACGCTTTGGTTTTACAGTCGACCGCTTTCACAATAAATATTGGTCTCAGAGAAATATCTGAGCTTTGATTGGCTCTTCTAAACTCGTACCAAGTCCTTACTCATCAAAGCGCCATTTTTTGAAAAAGTCAAAAATATCTCAAACGAAAAACGACTTCTTTTGGCTCTTCTTCTTTCAGCTTGGCGATTTACCAATGAAACGGGATGGCGGAATTACTTGAGGAATTCGACCAACCTTCGCCTTTGCCTGTGAGCTTTTGTCAGCAGATACCAAGCGAAGAGTTTGATAAAAGATCTGCTCAAAACACAAGAGATGCCTTGCATGATTTGATCAATCACATCGAAGCGAAACCAGAGGAGTTTTACAAGATTGTCCGAAGAAAAAAGGCCGACAACCTCAAACTTTTCCAGTATCTTAAAGTGAAAGTGTTAAATAAGTTACAAGATGATTATTTAGAAAAATACTTTCCTGAAAATCAATGTAGAGAAGAGTTAGAAAACCTGATGCATGACATGGAATCAGCATTCAATTACGCACAAGGTTTGTCAACGTTTTGCAAAACATATGATCCTTATTTGACGTAGCAGTTGATCGATGAAATAAGAAAATGTCACATAGAAAAGACCCTACTTGAGTAAAAAAAAGTGACTTACTTGAAAGAGTTAAACTGGTATAAAGTAATCAACTGGTTCAGAATATTTTGACCCAGAAAAAAAATTTGAACTTCAACACATACATGTAAAATAGAAGGTAGATTACTTCAGGTAGGCCAACTTTGTCCCAGGCCGCTGGACTTTTCAAATTGCTTGATTGTTAGTCCATACACTGGGCCGACCCCTTGGCAAAGCGGGGTATTGTCTTTTATAGACTGCAGTAATAGGGCTTTTTATAAGTCTGTGTTGTTTGTAATTTGGTAGTCAAGAACCAGTGTTTCAGGCGGCATTCAGGACAGTGGAATTGCCGTTTTCCCTTCTCACTACTCTTTCTCCCATCCCCACTATCAGAACGCCTGGAACAGGCTAGTATTAAATTTGCTTGCAATCTTATCAAAGGAATATTATATTTATTTTCCCTAACATAATTAATGATTTTAGCATTTTCCTTTTCAATTAAGATGGTAAGCAGACTGGGATCAGATTTTCCAGAAGACTGGCAGAAAAGCGTAAAGTAGAGCGACTTTACACAAGCACACCAAAGAAACCAACTGCACCCCCACCGCCCCCTCCCCCACCACCTATCAGGGTAAGTTAACGACTCATTCGACGAAAGAAACTTTTAGAAAGGCTAAGGGTACATACCATGGAGTCTGTATTATCAAGGGCCCGGTTCCTGAAGGCAGATTAGTGCTAAATCCTTGATTTGTTTTTGAGATCCATTGCTTAGAGTAACATTTTGTGTTATCATTACTGTATTTCGGAGTAAAGGCTCAACAGTAGTTGCATGTTCTCAGACAAGGAAATCTTGCTTGAAAATTTGGCTTAAGCCTGAGTTAAACTTGACCGTCTTTCGAGGAACCACACCCAGGTGTCCATATTGAGAGCGGGCTGTCAAAAAAAAAATTCACAAAGAAGTTTTTTATTGGCATAAAGATATAAAGGTGCAATGACTGAAAGCAAAAAGCTAAAGGAAGTGAAACTTGTGTAAATTATAACCAATAGAAAACTTTATCAAACGGCCATCGCAAGATAGACAGAATTATCAAAATTAAACATGTCATGTGCACTATAATTGATAAAATCGATTGCAATGGCAGCGTGCAAAGAAAGTACATGTAGTGTCCGCGATAGCCCAGGGCTAGTAGCCTGCGAGCACGCTCTCCTCTTTGGGCAAGCGAAGTGAGCCTCGCGAGAATGCGCGAGCGTTCTCACGAGACTTGCTTCACTCACCCAAATAGGAGAGCTTGTTCGCAGGCTACAGGGCTAATGGATTTTGCTATAGTGCTAGTGAAATGTTGTGCTAGTGCCTGACAGGCACATGAAGTTTTTTGAGGAATTCAAATTACAGAAGAACTGTGAAAGCAATTCAGCTCATCAAAAAGTTTTTGGGGCTAGTTGAAATGACGTTTGGGCTAGTATATGCTAGCCTCAGCTTGCCTGAATCGCAAGCTGTAAAAATAACTTTCTTTGCACCCTGCAACTGGCAGAAAATGAAAATAGAAAATATTCAGAGATACCCAGTGTCCATAAGGCAGGGCTAATACGATATATGAGAGTTTGTGACTTGGGACACAAAATTAAAGTAATGTGTCCATTATCCAGGGTAATTTTACAGAAAAGATTATTATGAGCTTATCGCTGGGATAGACAAAACTGTCTGTTATATACAGATGTCTGTAAGCAGGGTTTCACTGATTTCATTGATGTGCAAGTTAAAAAAAAGAATCCTCCAGTTAATTTAGCAAAAATATATTTAGTCTGCAGATTCCAAGGGCTTGATTTCTCCAGTACATCTACCTGCTGATACAAGGTGAAGTTTTAAAAAAAATTGATTGATAGATAAATTATTTATTGGACACTGCGTGTAACATTTTTGTCTTCTTGATATCCCTCATAAACAATTTTTTTGCCAGTCTGGGGGACTATTTTATCCACTTCCTGATTTTTTCTTGAAGAGACTTCAACGCTTACAATTTGCTGCAGCTAGTTATGTCACTGGATGTGATGTTAGAGACAAAAAATAAACGATGTTTTAAAAATAGGTTGGCTCAGTTCCAATGAGGGAAACATGAGATTTTCTTTTCTTGTTTCCAAGGCTTTACCATCTTATCCCAAGATCAATGAAGTTGTCCATACACATCTATTGCGTGCGAAACGTTTATTATTATAGTTACTCCACCAGAGAATGGCCGCTTTCAAGACAGTGCTGCACATTATAATTAAAGTGACACCATCTGAAGCTGATTTATTTTTTTTAAATCTATTTTTCTTTCAAATTGTCTCTAGTTTTTCACAGCTTGTGCCCAATCTTATACGTGTCGTACGGACACAGAGTCCTACATAGGGTACCACCAAACTATAAAATTAAAATGATATACAGGTATTATTTTAATAACACCCTTGCACCAGGTGATCATTGGTGGGGGATATGATGTAGAGGATGTGCTAACCAATATTTAACTCCTTGAATGACTCGAAACAGATTAACATACCAGCAAATTCCAAGGACTCCTTCAGGAACGTTCCGCCGAGAAGAGGAACTGCTCCAATCAATCAGAAGCATTCCAGCAAGAAGAAAGCTGCATGACAAAAATTCATACACAGAATCAGTTCAATCAAAGCCTGGTGTAAATCAAAAGAGGTAAGCATGGTGTCAGTGGCTTATGAATATAGTATCCAAATGAATGTTCTTAAAATAGTGGTATTTCTTTGTCTAAATTCATGCAGGATCAACAGCAGCTGTAGCAGTGTTCACTTAAAGAATTCCACCAGGTGTCCCTCCATAGATGACCTTGCAGCTGCCAGAAACAGTCTGAGACTCACTGGATCTTCTTCTGGGTAAGGTGCTAATTCCTGCCACCCTTTAATAAAAATTGTACCCACACAGACAGTACACAGTGTTCCCAGGGCTCTAAACAATGGTGGGTCAATGGACAACTTCCGTCCAAGATGACCTTTTGTAGTGACAAACCTTTGTTTGGCTGGTTAGTATGTTGATTGTAACAAAAACTGTTTTCATGGATTTCAACACTTTCGCTGTTAGATGGCTGACCATGTTGTGGCTCAATCAAGATCTCGATGCAACTTTTATGTCTGTGGGAAAAATCCTACAGATGATATTCCCTTCAAAATAATGAAACCTCTTTGGAATATGGATTTTATGAATTATAAAAAAAAAATTGATTTTATTGTTTCTTATTCAGCTCTTTAAAGGTCAAATTAGTGACCAGACCAATACCTTTCAACGCTAAAGATTAAAGCAAGAGCTGATTCCCATTTTCCTTTTTCTTATTCAATTTAAGTCATATATTTAACGTTTCGTAGAAATATAATCTTTAAGTTTTTTTTCTTCATCCATGCAGTTCTCCTGATGACTCTCCCTATCAGCGGTACAAATCACGGAAGGAAAATGAAAAGCCAAAGGAGGACAACTTTTCTATGTTCAACATGGAGCTGCTACAAAAATTTCGAAACACTTATAGTCCTTCAGATGGCCGTGTAAGCCCATCTGGCCAAATTTTAACTTATGATTCAGGTTTTGAGAGTCCATAATAAGGTTTTTTAGAAATGCTGCGTCCTAACACATGAATATACTTAGTTATTGACTTAAAATCATGTTAAAATATTAATGATATATACCACGTTAATAATTATTTTCTCAAGTTAAGGTCATTCATTATTTCAGGCCCGAATAGTTACTAAAACAAGGAATAACCTACAATGACCTACAGTGATCTACAATGAGCTACTATGCGCTACAATGAGCTACTACGAGCTAAAATGAGTTAAAATAAGCCCTACAATGAGCTACAAAATGACAGACAATGATGTTTAACGTGTGTCACGCTTGGACGTGACACTAGGCTTATAGTATTAAATTACCAAGCACATTTTGAAAAGGCAAAACAAAAATTGTGCCTGATCTCAGGTAACTTGAGGAAGTTGAAAATAGATTATTGCAATCGCGTTTTTACCGGTATAGCACTATTATACCCTGTATTGACGGAAGTCATGCAGGCACTCCCTTAGTATGGGCCGCTGAGCAGGATATGGATTTTACTACTTAGCGTTACAAACAGAGCATCCTATTGGACCGAAAGCCATTTAAAGGGTCTTATGATGTGTTATACAGGCCAGGGTACTTGAAAAAAAAAGAACAATTTTTCTTTTGAACAGGGTCAGAATTTGAAGGCCCCCTTTGTTCATCTCTAACCTTAGGTCCCTTGAAGATCCCCCGGATCGATTGTTGGGGTGACTGTGCTTGTTCAATTTGTTTGAAAAAAAGACAAAATAAAACTAATGCGAAAGGTTGCAAGGGATGGTTTGGACAAAAGTCACAGTATCATCATATATGTATTATTACACTGTAAATTTATCTCCAATTCAAGCGCAATAATTAGAGATGCTGTCATCGTTAAATGGGCTGTCATGCAGTAGACTAAACAAGTTACGTTTACGCACACATGTTCCCTGATCTTTTTTTTTTTGTCTTTTTCTAAAATCTTCATTTTAGCTCATTATAGGGATTACACGTTCGGTCATAGTAGCTCATTGTAGGTCATTGTAGATCATTGTAGGTCATTGTAGGTCATTCCTTGTTTTAGTAACTACGATTTCAGGCCAGGGAAACTAATTAATTAAATGCAGCTTAGGTACAAAAACTAGTAAGGAGTACAAAATTGTGCCCTCAGTCTAACTGTCTTCTACATTACACTTCCAAAAGTTTTGTTAAATTGACCCCAGACTGACAGACTTATTTACATAATATGAAGGAAATACAGCTAGGTTATGATCTCAATTTACATATTTCTTGTTGCATGCTTACAAATTAAATACGTGGTATTAAAAGTCTTATGTAGGGGTTTTATTAGACTGCAAAAATCACACTTTGTTTTCACCATTGCTCACGTTCTTGACCTACATGTATGCAATAAAACAGGAACTTTTGCTGTCTGAGATTTTATGAGATTATTATTTTAATAATTACATATTAAGAGGTATAATGCAGTTGAACCACCATTAAGCAGCCACCCTCGGGGTATTGGCAAGTGGCCGCTTTATGGGGGTTGGCCATTCAACAGAGGTTAATTAGCATAATATTTTCAGAAACATCACTTTATTTTAAAACAAACACATGACAGGGACAGCATTACTGGTCCACAATCAGTTGTCACCTTCTTTCTTGGACCGTTTTCCTTCATCACATTCTGAAAATAAAGCCAAACGTAGTCTGTCAAGTGCTTGATGGCTATGCACTCATATATAATAGAGGTGACAGCAATGGGAAAACTCGTATTGGGTTCTATGTAATTATTTCAGGACTTTGATTATGGCCGCTTTTCTAGGTGACCTTTTAATGGAGGTTTAACTAATGTGATTTTCTAGCTCACAAATGCAGAATGCAATCAAGAGGGGGAGTTATTATATCTGAAGAAGGCCTGCAATATTGTTTATAAGTGTCTCTCTTGCAATTGCAAGTGAAATTAATTAAAATTTGTGTAGTTTGCCGGTTGCTTGAAAAAGAAGAAATGCAACAAAGCTAGATTACTAAGTAAAATTCCGAAAATAAGCCCCCCAAACCAATAATGCAAAAAACCCTCCCTTAAATCACCCCTCCAAATATAATAAAATTGCCCTCAAATACAACGTAAAACAGAGCAAAAACGGTAAATTTACTTCTAACTATAGCCCAATCGATTTGAAACGTAAATTTCCCTCCGTTGATAAGCCCCTCAAAAAAGGCCTTTGAAGGCTTATTTTCGGAATTTTACGGTATTGCTCTTCGTTCTCTTGTTTTTCTGTTTGTTTTGTTTTTGCTTCTTCATTTTCTTTCTTTTCTTTTTTTTTTCTTTTTTTTTTTTTGGAAGTGGGGGGAGGGGAAGGGGACAACATGGTTATCATTAGCTCCCCCATTTATTTTGAAACTGAACTGGTCCTGAGGGGTCCACACCCTGAATTACCGGCTCAAGCCCCATTTTTCTCGGTTTCCTCGCTATAGCTCTTTTTTGGTCGCCAAATATCATATATTGGCGCTATTTCCCCTATCGTTGCTATTCCGCAGGTGACTGAATGGTCACGCACGGTACCATATATGACGTTTTTATCGTGTGAGCTGAAAACCGCTGTCGAATACCTTTTCTTGAGCCTTGTGATGTAAACATTGCTTGAAATGGATTGAGGTGCCGATCTTTTTCGTCGATTTTTACGATGTTTCCCCTTCGTGTTTCACTATCTGGATTTGTGCATTGCTTTTTGCGAGTCCTTTGCTTCACTGCTCTGGTATTGGGCGAAGTTGACAAAGCTTTCGTCAATGTTATTGTCCAAAGCGAAGATGGGCAAAACAGTTCATTTGCAAACATCGTCGGAAAATTTGCAAGAGTTGGAGCTATAAAACAAGTAGAAGGAGAGCTAATAGAGGTGAAAATAATTTCGCAAAACCCTTCAGCAACACTTATGACGTAACTAAGACAGCATTTTAATGCAAGCGATATAATTTTGAAGACTTTCCGTTTGTTGATAAAACTGGAACCCTCTCCCATAACGAAGTCCTCGGCATAAAGAACGATTTTGTTGACCCCAGTAATAGCATAATAATGGAAACGAACCTCGCTAGAGCGAACAAATTTTGCCAGTTCCTTGGCACTCCATTATATCGAGGTTCCATGAGGTAATTATATGTTAATTGATAGCCTTTACAAGCACTAACCTCGACACCTGGCAGAAATATTGGAAGTTTATACAATAAAGATAATTTTTTCAACACCATAACTGAAATTACCAGTGATTCATAAGCGGAATTGCAAGTGAGTAATGTCATTAATTTTAAATTCAGATGGATAGTTATGATTCAGAAGATTCTGATCCAGATGAGGATGATGTAACCCCTGTTGCAGATGAGGCACGTCATAGCTGGATTGGTGTCATACACATTCCTGTCTTGGAGTACTACAATGTCCGTAGAGGCAGCTCTAAGTCCTGGTCTGTCTTGGAAAAGGTTTGCGCTCAACTGCTTTGTTTTATACGAGGGATGCATGATGTACCAACCAATAGCCTGAGAAAACAGCTGACATTTGGGGATGCTACCACTGGTTTCCCCGCCAAATGACGTCTTAGCAACGAGGGCAGAAATTCCATACTGATGACAGGTCACTACCCAGACCTGGGTAATGCTTCTGATTGGTTGAATCAAATTTCCCACGCGGCACAACCATTCAGAAGCACTACCCAGATCTGGGTAGTGTCACGTGATTTGTATGGAATTTCTGCGCTCATTTGTTAGACGTCATTTGGTGGGGAAACCAGTGCTGGGGTCACTAAATGTCAGCTGTTTTCTTAGGCTAATCAAACAAAAGAGACCTTGTACTAAGCTATTCTATCACAATGTTTTAGATTTCCAAATTAATGTTGTGCACTTTCTAGATGTTGAATTTACAGACTGTTACTAGAATTGTTGCCCCGCAGGAAATTACATGTTAACTTCATATTTTCCAGTTAGATGACAACTTTTCTCTATTGAAGAATAAAAAAATGAATATAACAGCTGCTTTCAGTTGTGACACCATACAGATTCACACCCTCTTTCAAGGGTGCAATTTTTATTGATCCTTGAAATAAAATCAGTGCAGATCAATTTCTTTACCACCTTTGACCTTCCCATTAATACAAATTTTTGTTTCATTATTTTTAAGGTGAAGAAGGCAATGTTCCTTGGTGCCTCAGCTATAATTATTATCACATTGAATCAGAGGGTGTTAAGAAAGGTAGGGTACGGAAATACCCATGATAATCTCAGTTCTACAAAGCTCCTATCCCTACTCCAGAAACTTGGACCCGTACAACCTTTCATTGCAGCCATTTCTGGGATTGTTTGGGTGGACATTAGTAATAGCTATGATTGGTCAATGGTGCTCAAGGCAACCATTAACCAGTCACGAGTAATGCTTGTCCACCCAAACGATCTCAGAAGTCATTACACTGAAAAGCTTGTAAATTTCCCTTATAGTTTCTGGAGTGGGGAATTGTAGCACTCTTCAGTCGAAGCCTTAATTATGGTGCTTTTCAGGGATAATGAAACAAATGATTTTTAAATGGAACATACATATAGCATGGTTAAAAATCCCAACTGGTAGGAGGCGAACCTGTTGGCTATTTTACAAGCATGGCTGAAGATTTGAACCTGGGAATACCGAGTGGTAAGAGCAGGACTTGAACTTGGGGCCTCTGTATTACAAGTCTAGCGCTCTAACCACGTGGCCTGCATGCTGCCTCTATAAACTTTGTTATCTACTCTTGCAACTCTTATAACTTCAAACTTGTCTTGAGCAAAGCAGCAAATTCGCGTTGAGGATAAGAAAATCACAAATTTGTGTTTTCAATGGTAAGGGTTAAGAACATGGTAGGCATAGCCAATCCCTCCCACATAATCTGTGAGATAAACCCCCTTCAAACTCCTCATTTATCTTGCATCTCTTTTTTATCTCCCAGCTGGACCTTGCTCAAATGTTTCCAAGGCCCATAGTAACTGTTAATGGAACAAGAAATGTTTCTAAATTAATGGCTGCTCTCCAAAGGCAAGTGTTCTGTAAAAATTTCAGATTTTTAATTCAAATAGTCTGCCATGATTTACTAATAAGAAATTTTGCATCAAATCCACAAAATAACATCCTCCTCGATCTACATAATTCTTCAGATTACACTCAGCCTCATCCAATAATTAAGTCCAATAATAGGTCCAAAATCGTGCATCTTGCTTTGGAATGCAAAAAGAAATAAATTGTGTCTTGTCATAATATTATTTTGTATAATTTGTGTGTAGATAAATAAAGTAAAACCTGCATGTAAGAACCCAGTGGTTTAAGAAAAGACTTGCAATGTACAGTTGTGAATAATATTTTAAGACCAAACTCAAGTTCATGTACATTTCACTGGTAGTTAACAGCTACATCTCTCATATTAAATAAGTAAATATTAAAGCTAATAAAATTTAAGAAACTGCTTAGCCTATTAAAATTGCTAATAACTGCCTCAAAATCTAAGCACTTTTTTCCTGCTAGACTTCAAAAAACTAATGTTCAAGTTCAAGTTCAAGTTCAAGTTCATTTATTCAGACGTATTCAATCACAATACAACAATAAGGAAAAAAAGGGAAGAAGTAAAAAACAGAGCTAACTATACATTGAATTAAACATAAAAAAGGAAAAGAGTGTGTAGCAGCCAAAGGAGCCAAGCTTTCGAGTTGGCTACTACCACAGAGCAGTTACAAGTGGGTGGAGGTTATACAGTACTAATTAAAAAACTATTTAAATTAAATAATTAAATAAATAGAACTAAGTAACAGATTAGAGTTGTTCAAGATGCCTGACTGTCAAGTAGAAAGAGTTTATATTCTTTTTTAAAACACTTAAACTCTTAAATTCTGTACCGTTAAACTCTTCACATGTTTAACTCTCCACCCGCCATCTTGCGCAGCTGACACCAGAAACGTAGAACTAATGTAGGTTCTTACATGTGGGATTTTACTGTAATTGAGATTTTTCATACAATGTTATTTTGCTAATTATCTCAACAAGTTATCGTAATCCTTTTTCTTTTGTCTGTATAACCTTAGATGTTCAAGAGATAGTTCCTGTATTGTTTTTGAAGTTACTAAGACATTAGTGTGAATTGTCACAAAGTGGGAAAGGGTACAACTCTACCCAATTTCAGGGGCACCCAACGACAATTTTCGGAAAAATATCTGTTCGGAAGACGATTTGAGATCTAGAATTTTCGGAACATTTGTTGTAAAATTTCTCGCTTGCCTGCCTCTCCTAGGATTTTCGAACATCTAAAAAATGGTATAATTGCCTATTTTTAACGGATTTTTACCCTAAAAAGGTCACCTAGAATTTTCGGAAGCCTTTTTCCTGGCTGAAATTTTCGAAAAGGTAAGTTTTGATCCTTATAATTTTCGGATCACTAGACTTTCAGCTGGGAAATCCGAACAGATGAAAAATTGTTAGGGGATAAAGATATGCCTTTATCTACCGTTTAAATACGAAAATACGTTTAACAATGCTATGTTTAAGTGGTTTTGAACTATATTCTCGTTGGGTTCCCCTGCAATTTGACCTGATGCAAAAAAGATTGCTTTCTGTACAATTTCACTATAACATTTACCATAAAAAAAATATATATAACTATTACACTGTCTGTCTATTTGTAGTGGAAACCAGAAGCTTAGAGGGATAGTGTCTTATAACTCTTCTCTAGTTGAACTGAAGGTAAGTCTGGTAGTAAATCAACTGCCATATTTCAGAAGATCTTTTCCATGCACAGAAATGACCATGATTCTGCCCTTGTTTGTTTAGCTTCTTGTCACTCCAATCCCTTGGTTGCATTTCTCAGGTTCTAAAATGCTAGTCACAAACAAAAATAAAAGCGACTTCTGAAATACACGGTTAAAGAGAGGTTACTATTTCAAATAGATCTTATTAATACATCAGTCATATTAGTCTTCTAAGACACACTTCTTCAGTTTGAGAGTAAACGTAACCAGGGACAAAATACAGTTTTCAAGGACTTTGATTTATCTAATAAATCGGCACTCTTAAACCCCCTTTGATCAACCTATCAGGGGCACTCAACGTCAATTTTCGGAAAATATCTGTTCGGAAGACGATTTGAGATCTAGAATTTTCGGAACATTTGTTGTAAAATTTCTTGCTTGCCGGCCTCTCCTAGGATTTTCGAACATCTAAAAAAGGGTATAATTATCCATTTTTAACGGATTTTTACCCGAAAAAGGTCACCTGGAATTTTCGGGAGCCTTTTTTTCTGGCTGAAATTTTCGCAAAGGTAAGTTTTGATTCGTACAATTTTTGGATCACTAGACTTTCAGCTAGGAAATCCGAACAGATGAAAAATTTTTAGGGGATAAAAATATACCTGTATCTAGCGTTAAAATACTAAAATACGTTTAACAATGCGATGTTCAAGTCGTTTTGAACTATATTCCCGTTGGGTGCCCCTGACCTATTGGCTAAAACACGTCATGGAATCGTTTACGATTTTTACTTCTTCGACCATCGTTGATCACATTACTATACTACTTTCCGCAACAAGACTTTGCAAAATGACTGGGTATAACTTTCAGTTGCATCTGAGGTACAGAAATAGCTTCGAAATAAAGAAACAGAAACAAAATATTGTTCATGCACAAAAATGTTTTACGTTACCCGTGAGTTTTACAGGTTCTTACACCGAGGATGAGCCAAATTTTCGTCGGCAAAATAATCTAATTTTACAGAAAAAGGTGTCTGGCGTAGACAAGGTTGTAAATTTCAAGGACTTTTCAGGACCTAATACAGAAATCAAATATTTTTCAAGGACCTAAACCGAATTCAAGGAATTTTTCTAGACGACTAGTAAAATTCAAGGCCTTTTCAAGATTTCCCTTGATCAAAATTTCACTGAAATTTACCCTGATAACTCGACTTCCTCGCTAACTTGAACTGTTTTTCGTTTCCCTTCAGAGTTCGTGTTACAGGGGTTCCTGGGTTCTACTGTATTTTAAACCATGCACTCTTTGCTAGTGGTCAGAGCCATGAAGCCTTTTGTTCTTTAAGCTCTCTTTTACCAACTGGATAAATCTTGTTACAATGTTTTAAACTAAGTTAAAAATAGCGGATTATCCTGTGGAGCCGATTGTTATACAACATTGTTATTTCTTCTAGTTACTATCCACACTAACTTTTTGGGCGACCTGTGGACGGCCCAGTGGATGGGAAGGAGTGGTCTGCCTTGGAAATCCTGAAAAAGGCACCGAGGTAATTAATTAATATGTCCTAAGTAATCACCAAGGGGTCGTTCATTATCAGCATATCTGCGACTTTTGTTCCCCTGTAGGTCAGTGACTCTACGCACATCATACCTACTATTTATTGTCACATATACGAAGACCCCTCTTCAAACCCAAACGCGCTTGCCCTTGTACGCAATATTTTAACATCTTTTTGACGTTTTTTTCGCTTTTTATCTAAATTGACATATTCACTACTCACGCTGAAAAAAAAATGAAAACTTCGCCTTTAAACCTTCACAGCCACTGAATAGTCAGTTGGATTTCATTTTTTCTTTGTATACGTTTTAATATGTGATAACTGAGTTATAATTTTTGAACACAAGGCCGAGGAGTGAGGACATTATCCCATACTAGTGAACAAATGTAATTATCAAACCAAGTACCGGTATTTCTTTTATGCGACGTGCCACCTTGTAGATTTTTTGACAAAAATAGAAATTGCCACAAAGTAAATGGACTTGTTTATAAGTTGTCTCGGCTGTAGTGCAGACGGCATTGTAATATGACTTTTTATTTTTACGCGGCACATGTAGGAAGTCAACTCTCAGTTCTTTGGATCTTCAGCGTTCTTTGCGTCAGTGCTGTTTTGTCTTTTGGTACTCAAGGTACGTTACTAAGAGAACCCTGTTTAAGCCACATCCTCTCCAGCCTGTCACACCGGCTCTCAGTTAAGGTCGACCTACTTTTTCTGGGCGCTTGGTTTTCCTTTCGCTCGCCTCGACCAGCTTCCATGAGAGCCTTGAAGAGGCTACACCCTTTTCAGACCATCAGTTCGTAAGTTTATAGAAATATGCGTCTCGTAGAGAGTTAATATACAGATATAGAAACACGTGAAATTGTAGCTCATGAATCAACTCTGGTTTGCAGCCACGCAACAGCAAAATAATCGAAATGTTGAAGTAGCGTCACTCTCTAATGTTTCTGTAAGAACAGTTTAAGTTGGGTCTCACTCTTTATAACCTACAATTTCATTAGACTTGCTTCTATATTGTCGTAGTTCTTTTGTTCCAGGGTTCGGTTCCACTTTTAACTTTGTTTTCTGTTCTCCCAACCAATTGTGTGATGCCTTACACTAGCTGCAACATCAGCCTATGAACAGTGATAATAGCAAAACATTTGCTTGCCCGGGCCGGAAGCCCACAACCAAGACTTGCTTGTTTTGACATGATGCTAAATTGCATTAAAGTGAAAGACGATAGTGAAATGTAGGACTATTGACTAGTAAAAGCCCGGTGGATGAAAGTTTAAAGCAAAAGGCACACTAGCAGTTTCCTTAGGTTTTCTTTTATGTGCATTTTTGCGTTACGTCATTTATATATATATATATATATATCTTTACAGACCCAGCTCAGCCAACTCTTTCACAACTATTGGATTTCGAAAAAAGAGGTATGAGTTTCCATCTGCCTGTTTCGTTCAGATAATCATTAAACCATCACGGCATATCCTAACGCTACGAAAACATCCGAGAGCCATTCTTAAGCGTTTTTCTTGAATGTTGATCCACCGTACACGTCGGAGGGAACAGCACGAAATTTCCGCCAGACCGTAAAAAATTGATATTTCTCTCTATCTCACGGTAAAAATAAGATCTCATGAAAAATTCACCGCACAATATGTAAGGGAACGGCTGAAGTAACTCCTTCGCAATGGGCTTGTTTCGTGAACTGTTAGGCGGGCTAAAAAAGTTTTTTTTTGGACAGCAGAATACGTCTTGAAAATTCTTGGAGGAAACCTTTTGGATAAAGCTCTCGCATCTCAGAGACTTCTACTATGTTTTACTTTTTAGCAAATGCTGAGGCAAGAGGCGACACAAGCAATAGCGAAACTAAAGATAAGAAAATACAGGCGAGTTATGAAAGACGCTCAGCCGTCCTGCTCTACTGCAAGCTCAAAACGGCGGGAAAGGAGAGACGTTGAAGTTTGTGCAGTTTGTCTTGATGAATTCTATAATAACCAGGTATGCAGAATTATATTGAACTGTATAACAGTCTAACCACTCTGCATGTAAAACTCAGACGATCGTAATGAAATATGCCAAAAGTCCCAGTATGGCTCTTGAATAGGCATCTTGCTGCGTCTCGTTGAAATCTCAAATTTCCGTTATGTTTAGTTTATAACATTTGCTAAGTGAATGTTCTATTTAAAGAGTCTCAGACTCCTTCCTAGAATAATATATATTAAATATATTTTTAATTTAAATAAGTTTCTTTTTTATGTTGCTCTGGCAAGTCAACAAGTCGTGTGAAAATAAACTCATGTGTGCATGTATCTATTTTCTCGAACCTGAATACTGACTATTTTGTGACTTAATTTAGTGATATCCGTTCGAAATGTCTTTCTCAATAAGATGATTGGCAGGAATATTTTAATACCATGTAAAATTTATCCTTGCTTAATGCCATATGGCTCAGTCCTAGTGATAATCGTTCGAAATGTCTTGTTCTTTCATAAATACATAGAATGACTAGTAGCCCCGGCAGAAGGTTTTAGATTCATCTGATCAAATTTGCCCTTGCCCAATTCCCTGTTGCTCAGTCCTAGTAATCGCTCGAAATGCCTTTCTCTTCCCTTGACCAACATTGAATGACTAGCCAGGGATATTTTACTATGGGTACCACATCAAACAGTTTATCCTTCCCTTTATCCATGTGCAATCCCCAAATGCTGTTTTACCGTGGTGGTCAAGTGTTCATTTTAAGCCACGGTTGTCAAACCTTATTCCTACCTGGCTATCGATTAAATAAAGAGCAAACAGTAAAACTGACAAGGTTACCTTACATACCTCATTGCAGTTGGTACGGACTTTGCTATGTGCACACGAGTTCCATTGTGAGTGTGTTGATCGATGGCTTCTGGCGAAAAGGACCTGTCCATTGTGTAAAGGAAACATTATAGGTCAGTTAAACCTGTGTTAAGGGTTCACTATCACGCCCCATCTAGTTTTTGTATACTATTGTATTAATTTCACAATTCATCTCCTTGACACGATCAGCTCGTATTAAGCGACCTTCAGTTGGCCATTCCGACAGGCTGTGCGCTTCATAAAGGAATGACTATACTGTGTACATCGACTTGAGCCGCATTCCTTACATACATTAAGTCTTATAATTTATGAGGCAAGTTGCTAAAAAGATTTCTTTACAATATTAAAAAATTATGAAAAATTAGTGTAGGTAATAGCATGATTTGTAGTGATATTTGGCATAAATACCACGAGTGATATTTCGAAATTGTTATACGAAATTTCACGAGCCGTTAGGCGAGTGAAATTTTAGACAATTTTGAAATATCACGAGTGGTATTTACGCCAAATATCACATACAAATCATGCTATTATTTGTTTATACTACTACCCACAAAAGGTTTGTAATTTTCACATGTAGGTATTTCAAATTAAGCTGAAATACCACTGCTCTAAGCCAATCAAATTGCAGTAATTTTTCATGTAGTAGTATAAACGAGAAAATGGCAAGAAAGCCCACGGAACCAGGAGGCTCGAGCAATGTGGGCTTTCTCAACTAAAATTATTACAAAGACACCGAATGTTAACTGAAAGAGTGTCTTTACTAAGAGAGGATTCGCATAACTATCATTTTGAACATAGCTAGTAGCCATGTTTTGAAATAACGATTCAACTTGCGTGGGAAAAACTTAATATGAGGGAACTTAAGCAAAGGCGCTTTTGAGCGAGGAAGATCAATCAGGAGTGAGTCCCTTTCTCTTTTAATATTTGGTTGTTATTTAGTGTCTTAACTCTCGTAGAGACTACTTAACCCGACTAAAATTTGGTCAAAGTCACGGCCCAAAAATACAAAGAGGCCACTTTCGCTAGACGTGAGTCGCTCACAAAAGTTGTTGCTTAAAGTCCCTAATAATCCATGGATGGATCGATTTCACGGTTAGAACAACGAACCACCTTCTGCCATAAAGGCGGTTCAACGAATACGCTTCTCATTAGTGCATTTTTTTTCGTCTCTTTATTTACTCTCGTATTTACTTTGCCTTCTTTCAGGAAGTCTTGCTAGTGAAAAAACAGGACCAATCAATCCATGGGAGAGATTTAATATGGGCGAGTCGTCATTGGGAAATGAAACAGTCCGAAGACGGCAAAGACCATTTGAGGCATTAACTTCAGCTAGTGATAACCTAGTGACTCATATCAGCGGTAGGAAGAAACAGTGCTCACGGACTGGCTCATAAGATCTTTGACCGTTGAATGTCATCAATGAAACTCAACTGATTACTGACTGAAAGCAATTCTCGGGAGCATAAGACTGAGCAAACAAGTTGGCGCTCAACGTACGGCACTTGTTTTTTGGATCTCTAAGTGGTTTTCAAGGGTCAGACTTTAAAAATACAAGTTGAAAAAATATCTATATAAAAAGGAGGGAAAGAAAAATGAATTTCAGTCTGGAGCAGTGGTCCTATCGTCATTCAGACCGTGTTTATGCGAACTGGCAGCCATTTCTACATACCCCATTATAAATCTTGTTTGCCCACCGAAGTTTTGCGTAACCTTTGTTTTTCATTTCTCGCGGGTATTACGGTCATTTCAATACAAATTGCAAACAATGCTTATGCAAAATTTTGGGGGCAAACAAGGTGCATTATAGGAGATGTGCAAATGGCGGTAATTAGTGGTTATAATTTGGGACAGGCAGCGGTTGTCTGTGGTTGTTTTTCTTCAATTCGCCTCTTGCACATCTCCCTCAGTGCATCTTATTTGCCTCCTAAAATTTTGCTTTACCTTTGTTTTTCATTTTTCCTGGTTATAACAGCCGTCCCAAGAGAAATTGAAAAAAACGTTTTGCAATTTTTTTTTTTTTTTTGGGGGGAGGGGGGAGCAAATAATATTAGGTTTGTGCGAAATGTGCAAGTGGCGAATATTCGTTTGCACAACGACATAATGGTTTTAGGCTTTTAAGAAAAGAAGACGGTGATGGCAGCGAAAAAGTCATTATTATTTGGGCGTCGCCCAAATAGAGTAATCGAGTTCGCTTGTTTTGATTCAAAGTTGCAATAGGTACGTAATACATGCGAACGTAGACAAGCCAAGCGACGCGAATGTCTGATGCCGCGCGCTGTGTCACAACACAGCATTTATCTTCGTTACACACGACCCACAGATAACGCACGGCAAACAAATCCGCAATAGAAGCCCAACTTTTTGTATAAACAAGGTACATTTTTACAAGGTAAATTTTCTCGTTGGAAAATAATCTTCTTCGCAGCACAGTACTTTTCTCTCAGTCAAAGAAGATGTCACGAAAAATTCCATGATATTTTGCATGAGATAAATAAGGCTAACATTGAATGATGCATGATCTCATTGCATATTTTCGGACAGGAAGTGATTTCTTCAAATCTATTGAGCAAAATGACGTCGTAAACAAGTTGCATTCTTTCACGGTCGAACCGTAAAAGGGGCAGAGTCCAACATCTTCACATGCAAACTGCCTTCTGTTTTAAGTCATATTGTCTCATACACGAATTACGAAAGCGGCAAATTCCAAAGCTTTCTCGTGCAAACTGCGTGATAATACAACTCACAGTAAGGGCCTGATCACATGAGCCGGGGAAGCAATGTGCATTAACAGTGTGTTACCCGCTGTCCTGTTTCTCGCTTGGTTCAATCGCCGGGCTGCCCGGCAAGCGCGATTACTAATGGGAAATTTCCACCCGGGATCCCAGCTAACCTGGCTGGCTTGGTTGTCGTATAATCGCAAAGTTGATTTTTGTTGCATTCAATTAAGGTGTTAGGATCTCTGCAAAGCAAGCCAGAGCGTCTCATGTAATCAGGCCCTTAGTTCTATAGCCAGATTTTACGCCTTGCCCTTGACCTCACCTATTTTTCAAAGCCCCCGAGCACACACACAAAATCCCTCCCCCCGCCCCCCCACCCCCAACATCTTCATACCCCCTTCTCTATATTATATAAACTTTGGGCCTTATCCATGTTCTCCCCATAAAAATATTATCAAAGTAAGTGAAAAACAATCTTAAACAGAAACCCTAACAACGTTTAAAATAAGTGAAAGTATGTTTTCGACTATTGAGAAGACTTTTCACAACCACCACTTCATTAATTTTTAACACACTGTAACTACACTTCAACTTCAACTTTATTTTCCTTCACAACCAAATTAGCGCTTCCACAACTACCTCACTGCAACACCTAAAATCACTTTTACCTCCGAAAATAATTATTTTTTGTTACTTCATATTAAATTCTATAAGAAATAAATTCCACTGATTAATAGACTACAGCCATTATCTTAGCAATTCACGTCCAATACCATGTCAACTAACCCCTTAAATATACAACGCTACTGTACCACTCACACATCCCTACTACACATAAAAAACCACACACGCCTAGTACATCGGCGCCTAAATATACGCTCCCATAGCGTCTTGTTAAAATTACTTTCTCAAACTTTGTAGAGATTATTGCAACCCGCTAAAAATGTGAAAAGTACATGAAGGCGAATTTCCTTAGAACAGCGGAATTACAGGGGACCGGTAATGCCACATGCACGAGAATTTCAAGTCGTTGTAGTCGTGTAGTGACGGTAAAGAAAAACCTATTGCGTTTGAGGTTCTCGTTGCCTCTAACGTCGTCGTTACTAAAGCTCCCTACTGACGTACCCCAACCCCCTCCCGCTTCCCGTATAGCCCCTTTGTACAAGCAAATTTAGTCCAATCATAAGTGAAAAGGTTACGTAGAAATTACAGTCGGACCTCTCTAATCAGGGGCGGATCCAGGATTTTTTTAGGAGGGGGTGCACTCGTCTCTTGCTCTACTTCAAAACCAATAAACCACATAGTTTTATTTTTGCAGAATACCAGTCGTATTAGAAAACCGCAGGTCATCTCGGTGGTGGGGGGGGAGTGCGCACCCCCTGCACCCTCCCCCTAGATCCGCCCCTGCTAATACGGACACCGAAGGGACAGAGCGAAGTGTCCGTTTTAGATAGGTGTCAGTATAAAAGAGGTCACTACGGTGACATCACTTTTATGACTCCACTTACAGTTTTAAGAGTTCAGTAGCTAAAACCCGGCTCACACTCGTCTTTAAACTGCATTTAAAGTTATCAATTCACAATACAAAGACATCGTCTTTCAGTGGCACCCAACATTGTACATCTCAGCTACAGACAAATTACTGTTTTAAAACGAGACGAGCTACAGCGCAATGGTGCATGTTAGAATTTGTAACGTAAAGCATAATTCTGAAAGCATCTTCCGCTATTTTGCAAGTGCAGTAAACAGTAACTATATTACAAAATGTAATGGAAAAGATATATATGCTATCTGTAGTTATTGAAGCGTTCAAACAGTCGCTTATGTTCCCATGTAAACCTTCGCAAATCGTTGTTTGGTATACAGCGACTGGGCTTTAGATCACCTTGCATACTGAGCTCACCAGCCAGACTAGACGGGATTCACCCTGTGCAGATTCACCTGATCGGGATTTGGGATTCAGCTGGGGCCGAGATTCAGTGTCGGTTGTCCGTATTAGAGAGGGTTTTTTAAAGAAAATATATGAGAATTTTGTCGGGACATTGGAAACTGTCCGTAACTCCGCCTGAGAGCCGGGTGTCCGTACCGAGAGGTTCGACTGTATTGAATGAGGCCGAATGTGATGTGAAGAATGATGCAAATGGAGGTAGCTTTTGTCATTCGTCGAGTTGAATTTTTGCTGTTCTTACAATGTTTTTAGGCAGTAGTTTGTCTATTTCTTCATTACAGATCGTGTGAAATTTCCCGCCATTTTCTCTAGCTAGATGAGCTAACGCAACTTCGTCTCCGCTTTTCGATTTCCATGCTTTTTTCTGTTATGAACCATTGACGTCATTTTATTGGATATCGCGCGCGAACGTCTTCCAAATATGGTCAACGGCAGCAGGTTATGAAGAATTAGCCGGAGGATTAACGGAGAAATATTTAAAAGAATAATAGTGTTATCTACGGCTTAGACGACAGGTTACCACAACAACCCTTTCTGAAGAACACGACATATTTTGGCTTAAGTTCTTCCTGAGCGTGAGGCTCTGTGCAGAAATCCCAGTGTTGGCTTTTAATACTTTTTTACAATCCTTAGTGCATAAATTCAAAATGGCTGGATATTGGTCAAGTTCCTTTTTTTGAAGTAGAGGAGGAAGAGAGGAAGTCGAGGTCCATAAAGCAGGGGCACCCAACGAGGATATAGTTCAAAACCACATAAACATAGCATTGTTGAACGTAATTTAGTATTCAAACGATAGATAAAGGCTTATTTTTATCCCCTAAAAATTTTTCATCTGTTCGGATTTCCTAGCTGAAAGTAGAGTGATCCGAAAATTACAGGGATCAAAATTTACCTTTTCGAAAATTTCACCCAGAAAAAAGGCTTCCGAAAATTCTAGGTGACCTTTTCAGGGTAAAAACCTGTTAAAAATGGGCAATTATACCATTTTTTTGATGTTCGAAAATCCTAGGAGAGGCAGGCAAGCAAGAAATTTTACAGAAAATGATCCGAAAATTCTAGATCTCAAATCGTCTTCCGAACAGATAATTTTCCGAAAATTGTCGTTGGGTGCCCCTGATAAAGAGGCGCGGGGGTGGGGGGAGAATAGGGCCAATATTCGGCCATATTTACAGAACCAGCGATAACCACGTTCGTTGGAGCAAGTTACAATACATGTAGTAAATAACGCATTTACTAAATGGACTGTAGGCCAAATTTATGATACTGCTCGCTTGGCCACCAGTAATCAAGTAAGTTATTTCCTGTGTAATCGCAGACCGTCTGCTCCGCTTGCTTTGGGTTCGCTAAGTGTTTCTAAAACTCATCCAAACTTTCTGTTGCTTATGAAGTGATGTTCTTGTGCGCTGTATGGTTTTTTTCTTTTTTTGGCATCTCCAAATAATGTAGTAAGTGTTGG
Organism: Porites rus; assembly: GCA_964035705.1. NCBI lineage: Eukaryota > Metazoa > Cnidaria > Anthozoa > Scleractinia > Poritidae > Porites > Porites rus. The sequence continues at coordinate 1,651,518 of OZ038002.1, forward strand.
AGTGCCAACTCCGCCCTTGCTGCTCATTACTATCAGTAGAAAACTGAAATAAAGCCGCATATTGACCAAACTGTAAAACACGGAGTACCATGACCTGTGGGTTGGTAGCACTGCTTCCGTGCACAGTCATCCCATTCCGCTCATAAATCTCCTCCCCCCACCCCCTCAGGCGGCGAGCGTTCTTTTCAATTTCGTTTGGTTAATAGAAACAGTATTCTACATATAGAAATAAGTACTTACAATCTGATTAAAACATGTGAATTATTCATTAAAACATTCGACTTTAGTCACGTATGTTTCGTGCCTTCAGCGTGTTTTTTGAACATTCCCCGTTCTATGAGTTGCGTGGGCAAACCACAACGCGGAAAATAGTGCGTCTGTTTCTAGAAAAAGCTCCATACGATGGTAGCCAGAATCTTCAAATATCCGGTTGAAATATCATAATACGTGATCACGTAGGCAAATACAGACGGCGGCTGATGAGGGCTTGTTCGCTAGTTTTAAGTAAGCTAGAATCGAGATTCCGCAGGAGAGACGCTTGTTTCTTAACGTCGCCAGTCTACTGCTGCAGGAGGCAGCGGTTTGTTTCATTCCAAGTAAACGAGTTACATTACTGAGGAAATTGATCCTTTTTATGAATTAAGTTAACTTGTGCGTTAAAAGACCGCCGCCTGTCCAGCTTTGGCTTTTCGAGGCCAACTGAACTTTCACAGCAAAAAGCAGAAACTCATGTCAGCCACAGAGCTGAAAGGTAAGCCCTTAGTGTTACTAGGTGCGGTTATTATCAGCATTCGTATAAGTATCATTTAATACTGTAGCATCAACCTCAGGTTTCCAGTAGGACTGGAACTACTGAATTTCGCGCCAGTTCAGTATGACCCAGCGGGAAATTCTACTCCCGTTGTACAGGGAGGGCCAGCGAGAGCTTTTTCAGGCCGACACCCCCCATGGGGACTTCACTAGCCTGGTTAAGAATAATTTGGCAATCTACACTTTAGTGTCTGCCTGATACAGGACTCACTGCAATAGAGAAACTTAAAGGATAAGGGATTGCTCAGCGACAAGTTATTCTTCCCGTCGGTAGTAAAGCCTATGAACTTTTGGTTTCAGTCGGAAAACTCGTACTCGTTAGCCATGCAATTTCGTAACCGTGCTCTAATGTAAGAGCGTCGGGCTGTCCCGGTTCTCTTTCCAAATGACACGAACTGTTTCGGTGTTTCCGCAAGGAAAACAACACCGCATAAATAGCCGCCTTAGGTCTGTAACTTGCTGTTATAGTTAGTTTCCAAAAAAAGCATTCGGCGCGAGAGTGTATGAGGTCAGGGGCCAAAAAAGCGGATGAAACTCGTATATTCCCTCACTCTAGTCTGTTATTATTAGAAACATTTTAAAGAAACTTCTTAATTTTAGAGGCTGATAGAACTTTTGATTTGATTTTTTTAAACTGAAAACTGTATTCTTAATTGTGCAGGGGTTTTGCCGGAAATGTGTATTGATATATAATATTGATATGGACGTTTTATTTTTATGAATTTTTTACAGAAGTTTTGTGTGTAGTTTTTATAAGATTTTAATAAAGAATTTTTTCTGTTATTATTATTATTACCATTATTATTATTATTATTATTATTATTATTATTATTATTATTATTATTATTATTATTATAAAGCCTACATAGCGCCGATATCAATAGTAGCTATTTTCATTTCAGCTTCCTCCTCATTCCTTCTTAGCCTGACTTGATTTTAAATTTAGTATTCATGACTCAAATATCTTCGTTCGAACTGTGATTATTAGCATGATCAATTACAACTTTTTGCCAAGTTTTACAGTTTTTTGGCGAAAACTTTAATGCTTATCATATATTCGTTACGACAAGCACAATTTTTTGGAATTTTACTCTTTTAAAGTTGCATGTACAGTTCCAGCCCTCGCTGCAGCCGCCTCTCTGGTGGTTCAAACGAAAGTTTTAGCGTGAAGTTGGTACCATGCAGGAGTCTTTTTCATGTCAACAGACTGTGAATCGATCACGGTCAAATTTAATAGTAAAAAACGCGGTCAATATAGTAAATAAAAAATGTAGCTTTACATACATATGCAAACAAGTTAACATATTTGAAGATCTGGTTCAGCCACTCCGGACTACCTAGAAATTACCACCTGTCGGCTTCCGAGGGTACAAAGCTTGAACTTACTCCCTACGTTTATTTTACTTTTTAATGTAGACACCCTTGGAACCTGATTTCCCGTTTCTAGCTCACCAATATACAAAAAAAAAGAAAAAAAACATGTCAAGAGACCCTTAATGGCCTCTTGATCATGTACAATCGCGTGCTTTCCGATTCATTTATTAAAGTTCGGCTTTTTTTTAGGTTTATGTTTCTCTGGTGACCCTCTATAAGTCCTTTCTGTTGTTTAAGTAGTTTATAGAATGAGGACTAGCTTACTGCATTTCACTTTGTTCAAGATATACATCCATGGTCTAGTCATTGCTGATTAGAATTTCAGTTTTTTAAGGGCGGTTGTACAAAGACAGACCACGTGATCTACTTGCAATACCGGGAACCATTGATAGTAGTGGCGGTTTTATCGTTTTCCGCCGTAAATAAAAGCATGATGATCAAGATCTAAGAGGAAGACTTGTGAGATAAAAAGACCCCGGAGCGCTACCTCTTGAGAAGGTCACTAAACGGCGTTTAACAACGATGTTTTTAAGGGCTTAGTCAATCTACTGACTCAGTCAATCTACTGGAAGTTCCTGCAATAAGTTTAAAGGCGTAACGGAGTGCCAGGTCTATAAGCCTGATAAGTTTAACTGACAACACGTCGGGCCAAAATTGTTCCAATCAGTGAAAGCAAAAGTTATTACTCAACTGAGAACAGCCCGCTTCAGTATGAAATCTCTGAGAATGGCATATTTTCGCACAATCTAATTCTAGACTGATAAGAAAAGTAATTAAAATTGCATCAACGCCGCGATTAAATAGCTTACTTGCTTTTGATGACTGTTACCAACTAGTTTGAAGTAACACTCAGTAGAAAATAACCCCATGACTTGCCGAAAAATTGAGGTGATGGCACTGAATATTTAATGCATGTACTGGAATAAAATCTTATATGTTGTAACTATACGTATTCAAAAGAACTATTTTGACCGAGTACTTTGAAAATAACGTACTTAGAACTTCGGAACCTAGGCAATACCGTCAAAGAAATCATTGCGTGCAAATTATAAACCACAAGTCCAACTCAAAACAGACGACGTTTCACAAATTTTTAATGTTTGTTTAGCTATAACGCCTCTTAGGCGATTTTGGCCGCGCAGAGAGGAAGCGCTTAGGAAACAGTCGCCACTTAAAAGAATTTACAAATGCTAAACTTAATGATTCGTCCTCTTTGATGAAAAATTCATCTCGTTATTTTCAACTTCAATAAACATCTTCCGTCTTCCCTTTTTATCGAGTAGCCTTCCATGGTGGATTTATTGCAAGGCAAAAGGGTTTCTTATAATGGAAACTTTCCGAGGAAGAAACTTTCAAGCGCGATTTTAGCGGCTTCAGTAATAACTTAATAATTCTTCGGCTAGTTTAATCGCCTATCGGAAGAAATTCAAAACATGGTAAATATCGGAACCCTTTGTAGCGCATCAATTCGATAACACGCATAGTCTCCTCGGATAATGAGTCACTTTTTGCACTACAATATTTCTTTTCAGCTGTTAGTTCAGTCTGCCCACCCGAGTGATTTCGACTAAGAAGAAGCAACAAGAAAGTTCTTTCATGGTAATATAGCACCGGTTAGTATGAAAAAAGGAGCTACGAAGCGTTTTGCTTTAAGCAAATCATTCTAACTAATTTTTTACATTTCTAAATTTTCTTCTGCAAAATTATTGAAGGTTAACGGTAGCCGGAAAAAGAAAAACACAGTTCGACTGCAATTCGTCGAACTGTCATCATACTTTTTTACTCAAGTTTCAATCCACATACTCTAAAAGTTTAATGAAACTACAGTTAATGGTTTAGCCCACTTTAACTAAAGGAGAGAAATTAATAATAATAATATCATTTTGCCGCAGTTGTTCTCCAGGGCGGCCAAACTAATTTGTTAAAACAAAATCGCTCAATTTCGAAGACTAACATGAATGGACATAAAGCTATTGGATAAAACGTCCAACGTAAAGACCCGAGACACCGCGGCGCTATTTAGCTTAACAATGAAGCTTAAAACGCCATACATTTACATATGGGTTACCTCAGTGTGCTCTCTCGTTTTGCGCGAAAGGGCAAGCTAAGAGGATTAAATACAAGCCAAGGAGGAATCTGTTATTTCCTTTTTCAAACGGCCAGAAAAATTTGCGCTTGGGAAAAAATTTAATATTATAACTCAGGAAAGAGCTGCCCAGTATACCGGTCGACTAATAAATTATTTTTACTTACTGGGGTCAGACTAATTCTACGAAAACGAGTACACGAAGTCACGCGTTTCAACGTTTGGTTTCGGGAGAGGCGGGTGTGTTCACACGAAATGAGACCAAACTCATTTCAGAAATTTAGTGTGACCAAGTCATACCCTGATCAAAATCTTACTTGAAATTATTTTGTGGTTTGGATCGGAAATTTAAGCGCGGGTTTTGACTACTCGTTCTTTTCGCGTTCGGCTCTTTTCGAAGACGGAAAGTGACGATACCGTAAAGTGTATTCATTTCGCCTGTGATCCCAGCGAGTGGAAACTTTTCAACCCCACAAAACCTGGGTTTGAGAAGTCTGAGAACGTCTAAAAATTTGCCCAAAGATTAATGTGCCACATGTCGCGTTACAAATGGGCAATTAAAGACTGTTGGGTCGAGTCGCTAGGCAATAAATTGGCCCAATGAATATTTAGTGAATGATCCGTCGCCGATGTCAGTATTTTATTGAAGATTTTCGGTAGTATTTCATCTCGAGGCCTGAGGGTTTTATTCGGGGGCAAGCGTCAGCAAATCACGTAGCGAGAAAGGTTTCGTTTTTGAAGCCACACTCACGGGATTTTGATGGCTTATAATTTCATATCGGATCGCCATTTGTACAGGTTAATTTTGTCGGCAATAACGTTATTTTCGTAGCGTTATTAGGCCTATTGCGGTGAAACAAAGTTTCAATTAGCGATGTCTATTCAACAGCGTGCGGTTCTGTTCAATTATATTCTGTAAAGCTTTATTGGTGCGGTCCGAGGCAAAGGAAAGCTATCTATGAAAAATTAAAATGCCTCTTATGTGGATAAATTGTCAAGGGAGAAATACATACGAACCACGGCATAGATCACAGGAAAAACAACAGCTTTAACAAAGAACTTCATCGACGTAGGATTGTTTAAGTATTAGAACAAAATTTGCTTCTTTTACGAAAGTCGAAAGTTTTATTTTCTATACAAAAAATAATAATACATAAAAAAGCCGCAACTTTGAGAAGATATTCGGTGTAGGTTCTTGTTGCTACGAGGATTTTTTAAAACGCATGAATCCGCTTATAGAAATACTGATATTATAATAACCTCCATTGCCTTAATAACAAACCACGCGCGGAAAAACAGACCGCGGAAACTGCAGAACAATGATCAAGGATAAACGCTAAAAAAGTCATAAGTCGGGTCGGTGCGTTTTCAAGAGGCGATCGAGCCGTTTTCCCCGGATTATTCAATTAGCATTGCAATAAAAAACGCACAAAGAGGCAAGATAAATGAGAGCTTTCCAGGCCCCGCCTTCACATCTTTTAATATTTCGCGCGGTTCTTTGTTGGGTACTGCGGCTTGCCTTTCAACTGGTTAAGTGAGTCAGAAGATGCGGGGTCTTGAGAGCCGCATTTAATGGCTACATTTGCTCAGCCAATTTAACGCACACTGCCGAATAAGGGCGTTTGAGGCACTTTGTTTTGAGGTAAAAGTTAAGTTAATCCACCAGGCCAGACCATTAATGATTTTTTAATTATTTTTTGACAGATTAAATGATTGATAGACAGAGGCGGTCCCTGTGACGGTCAGCTTGCAGCGGCGCGTATAGAACAATAACAAAAAGAACACGAGTGATGTTCAAGTGCGCTCATAAACAACAGTAACCCCCAGCGGAATAAACTTCTTTAGCGGTCCTGCGGTCGGGCTACACTTTAATAACTTTTGCTTATTCACAGCAATGCTGGGTCTGCTATAACGTTGTTTTGACGAATTGGACCTGGAACAACTGCTCGCTACATCTAGGATTGACGCTCACGATGAAAATTTACGCAGCGTTCGCTTCATGGTATTTTCTGGTGCTCTTTCACGCGTGGCCAAGTGTAACACTCGCGCTCGAGAGAGCTTTGGTTGAAGTAGTGATCTACGAGCCTTCGTCGGGTGGAGACTACAAAACCTACACTTACGAGCTAGAAGGGACCTTCTCCAACGCTGGAGCCGCTACAAGCGCTGAGGGGGACATACTCGAGGTAAGAATTTTCTAATTCACTGCTGGCTAACACAACTTCTCGCCAGTACATGCTGCTACAGCCAAGAATTGTCGCTGAGAGTTCTGCGGTTTTGTTTATCTCAGTACGCTCCACACAGGCCAACTCATTGTAGTTTTGTAACATTTTGCGTGCGATCCTTCAAGGTTTTTCAAGCGACTATTTTCGATTTGTTTACCCAGTGCCGGTCAAAAGTCCCGCATGCATGACATATTGAAGTACCGAGACGCTTCGCTAGTTTGTTGGCTCGATTTAATGAGTCCAACTGATCGCTTTCATACAAAGCATCGGCATTGGTTTCAACGTAATTATAATTACACTCATTTTTCTACTCGATGTCACGAAAGAAAACCGTTTTTTGGTGTTTGCTTGAGCGACCCTTGCCTTTGTTGAAATTTTACCCTGTTAAGAGTTTTCTCTGTGAAAGTGTTCATTTCAGTTTGCGCGAAATTTACTTGCAGTTTAATTCGTCGCGAGCGCCAGTGATTCATGTCCTGCATCTTTTTAACCGCATTCGCTGAATCCCTTCTTTCGTTATAAACGGTTTTGTTTCTAAGAGAACACAATCGCGTTTAGCCGTTCGATCTGATCATTCGTTCGATTTGTCGAGGACGTGACTGAACGTTTCTCAGCCTGTAATCAATTACCCATGTAGTTTTTTAATCACAATGTGTTGGTTTCCGTCGCTTTAGCGGTGGAATGTTTTGGGTATTTTCTGAAGCGCGCTGTTGCGTTCCCAGTGCTTCGACATTTCTCGTGGCATTTCTCTTTTCGTTTGCCCGAATTTAACAGCTTTAAGTATTGCTCTTCAACTCGCCAGTATTTTTATAAGAAGGGGTCGATAGGTCAGGGATGTGTACTCTCCATAGATTTGTCAGAAAACTGCGTTTATTTGCATGCCGGAAATGCGAAGCCTTTTGAGTTGAAGAGGGCGCTTGCTTCACGCGACATGACTTGAATAGAGCTAATTTTCACCTTCAAAATGTTTCCTTTATTGTGGATAACGCAGCCGCCCTGTAAACCCCATCATCATTTAATTCCCGTGACAATGAGTAGATTCTTCTCATTCGAGCGAGTTCCGTTTTAATCGCAAATCGAAATTCCGTCTGTAACTTTTAAATGATGTGATCAAATCTTCTCAAAGTCCTTGACCCACGTGCATATGAGCCCAAGAAGGTCCCAACATTACCCATGTTTTATGGCTGTTCTGGGATGACAGATCGGATCTTCGATTGGCTACTCGGTTGTGTGCTTGCTTAAGATAAAATGCTATTGCTTACTCAACTGCCGGTTATGGCCTGGATTACTAATCTCTGGTTAACATTTGTTAAGTGAACCAATCTTTGGAAATAGAAAACCATAAAGCGGTCTTCCCATTTTTTTTTTTTTAATTACTTCCTTTTCATATTCAAAGGTAAATGAAATGATCTAGTTGCTACGGCTTGAAAACTCAAATGCAAAGTTCCTTTAAAACTGACATTGTGCTAAAGGTATCACGAAAATTTGTTCTTCGCTTTTAGGAACAAAAGAGGGCTTTACGTTAAAACCACAGAAGAAGGCAAGACGTGACAGAAAATTTACCTATGCGTCTTTAAATTAATCTCAAGCGGCATACGAAGACCGATAACTTTACTTCGTTCTACGGAAAACATACTAAAATATAATTAAGTTTGACGGGCCCTAAGCGGCGGGTCCGAATAGGTGTTTATCATCCTCATAAGGCTGGAACTACAATACTTGCAATTACAATTCTTGAAAGCCCTACACAAAGCTGTTATTGCCGCGAGATCGGGATAATTAAAGGAGCAAGACATTTTTGAATTAAAACAAGGACAATACAATCGTTTAAGCGCTTAGTTGGCCATTGTTAAGGTGGCGTTTTTCATAGAAGCGCCATCACAAACCGATAACCTTTTTCTTCTCACTATCAAGTTCCATAAAATGCGTTCAAAAAAATATGAAATTCCACCTGAAGCAAACATCGACAGAAAATAAAAGGTGATATATCCAATTTGTGCTTTTGATCGTTTAGTTAAAAAGTCTATCAGTCGCTAAAATGATTAGCGTTGAGCTATTAAAACTATACATGTCGTGTTCCATCTCAGCGTTTTCCGCATGTGAACACACGAGTCGTATTAAAAGTTTCGTGCTTTCCAAAGAAACTTTCGAACTCTACGCGACGCATCACTTTTTCGGTTAATACACTGTCCTTTGTGAGACAAACTTACGTGAACACCGTTTAATTTCGCGGGTATTCTTAAAACCTGAATAGATCAACGTACAGTAAAACCCTTTTTCGTTACTTCAAATTCTAAAACACTACTGTACAATTTGGAGGCTTTATTTTAAAGCTTTTTCTTAATTTTCGCTTCTTTTTATAGCAGGCAATTCGCCGAGCTAATAATATTAAGTGAAATAACACGTGTGAAACCCTTCAAATAATCTGTCAGCGTACGAGGCCTCGTCGCTCGCGGCGAGATCAATTCCAATTTTAATATAAAACAAGCTTACATTTCCTAATCTCAGTATGCTCTTTTACACCCATCGGAACCACCACCCATTTCATTAGTTTGTGCGTTTCCGCGTACAAACGTCCACTATTTGGACCGTCGAGAACATCTTGATATTTGAGGGTTTATCTCTAGACTAAACTTTGTGGGGGAAACCGGGTTGATTGCCTCGGTTAATTACACTAATGGTTTTTCCAGAGCTCGTGAAAAAAAGAACCGATCTTTTCCCCTCCGTTTTCGTGCAAAGAAGATTAACTTGATCGAATTGATCGATGTAATGATAGCAGCATAAACAATAACATTGCTTATCTTTGACGGAATAACAACGACTTCTACCGATGATCTTTTGTTTTGCGCGAAGTTATTAAAAACTTGTTTTTCTATTTCTCTCGGGTTGAGCGAGGCGACTTTGGAATTTAAGATTTCGCGTAGAACTTGCTCACAGCTGGATTGACACTTTTTTCGGAATTCTTAGAAAACCTGAAATGCCAATTTTATTTAAAGAATAACCTCTTCAAATAATTACACGAGTATTGAAACAGGTCCTTGAGGGGCTTTATTTTGAAAACAATCTTTCAAGAAAGGATTTTGTTAAGTGTGCGTGTAATAACTGACCACTTGAACTTTAGATGCGGGCTGATGAAGATTAAATCTAAGGAAACCGGGTAATTTTACAAGCTCTTTTCCTTCTTTAATAGCCACTATAACTTTCCAATTAATCGCAGTGGAAAAGTAATTGTCTGCATTCGGTGCCGGAATATTTGCTGCCCCTCCTGGCCAAATTAAATATGACCCGAAATTGCAGTCAAGTGTGAAACCACTGATTCACCCGAGTGATTTTGTAATTAAAATGTTCTTTTCGTCGCTTTCGGTTTTGTCCTTTTTGACGTGAAGTTTTTAACCAGCGAACCAATAACTTTTAGTTCTTAAAACTGGGAACAAAAACTCGCAATTTTCGCCTGTAGTATTGAGTGTTAAGTAATTTGAAACGTCTCAAAAAATTCACCTTGTTTCGTTGCCCCAAGAAAAAAAATTAAATCTTTATTAAGTTCTTACAACGTTGTTATGCAAACATTGTTTCAGGTATGTTATTACGAACGTCATTCAATTTTCTTCTTTTCTTATCGCGATATTGTTTTAACATGTCTCGTTGCACTCGGCCTCTTCTTAGTCGTTTGGACAAACTCTTCTTTAATGTTTATCGCAACTCCACAAAACATCCAAAGATTCCACGCAAGGCCGAAAGTATAGCCAATGTTGTCCTCAACAAAACTAAACTTCACTTTTCCATTTGATTCTTCCTTGATTACCGTCTTTGTAAATGAAGCCACCCTCGTGTGATCTCGCAGCGTTGTTTGTCTTAGGTATGAAATAAAGAACCAAGCAGACGTTTTTGTTACTATAACCCTGGCTGTTTTACGGAAGGTCAAAGCCATGTGTCCTGTCGAGTGATATCCAATCATAAGTTCACTATTTTACTCGCCATACCTTCTTGATTGTCTCATCGTAAAAATTTAATCAACTTTCAGCAAAAACGTTTCTACTCTGATTCTTTTCCGATCTCTGTGGAAACTGAATATAATTCGGGAAGAATAAAAATTAATATTTACAAGAGAAATACAAAAATTCTTCTTGGCTCGTTTTCGTTATGTCCAGCTGCTTATTTTTAATATAAATTGTGGAGACCGAAGGAATATTCTACTAAAAAAATAACATTGGCTTGGAAACGAGTACTTCTTCTACATCATGCTGGCATTCAGTCACATAGTTGAGTATTTTTTCTTTTATAGGTTTATTATAGAAGGAAATTTTTCTGCTTAATTTCTTCTGATGCCTACTTGATTTAAAGTTTCTTAAAACTTGTTTAAAAAACTCATCCCTTTAAGCTTTCAATCGGTTAAAATCGGCCATCTCGCTTCAAGATGTTGATACATATACATTGTCATACTCCTTGTTGCTATGGTAACTAACAGATTAATACAAAAATAGACATTTTAGCCAGCATTAGTGGTCATTAGTGAGGACAGTTTTGCTTCTAGGCAGACAGATCTCTAAAACTGAAGCTTTTAAAGGATTAGCCTGAATGCAGTATGGCTTGTGATTAAAACAATGCAGACCAGACATATACAAGAGGGGGCAAGTGTAAGAACCCAGGGTACAATAATCCAGTTTCAAAGACTTATTTGTACAGGGTTAGCCTCAACTTAAAGAAAATATTTACAAATACCGTAGCCTGTACACAGACGTTGTTTTATTTTTCCTTTTGTTGTTTTTGAAAACATCTTGTGCTGGTGGTCAATAAATCTCCTGCCGTTTATATTTTATCACCAGCGCTTGACAGACTTTGAAGAGAAAATAGAGGGTCTGTGAACAAGCCTGGCTACAAATACCGGCAAGAAGGTGCCGGAATTTGAGTTTAAAGCAACAGACACAGTTGTACACAGGTCTTCTCCTGACTGGAATTTGTCATTTATATTTACCTTAAGTCAAGGCTACCCCTGTATTATACTGTATTTACTCAAACAAGTGCCCAACCTCGAATAAGCGCCCATCCTAATAAGGCCAAAAAAGTTAATAAGCACCCAGCCTCGAATAAGCGCCCACCCCCTCCTCCTCCCAATCAAACTCAAGTAAGTGCTCACCCCTACCCCACCCACTTGAGTGAATAAATTCTAATAAGAGACTTCCCGAGGACGGAGTTTTCTTCAGAGTATTTTACAGAAACCTTGCTTTGTTACTTCTTCACGTTTTGTTATTACCATTTATTGTTTTGTTGCAAAATAAACATTCTTCACTTGCTGAAAATGGTGAAAATTTAATAAGCACCCAGCCTCAAGTAAGCGCCAACCTTGAATAAGCACCCACTCTCAAGGTCCAAAAATTTAAAATTTAATCTAAGGACAGCTATACATTAAAGAAACATTTATTTCTTGAGCAAAATTTTCCTCTGACTTAGAGGCCCAGTGCCATTTATGCCATCCACCCTGCCAAAAATTAGAATTATTTTGTACAGCATGCAAAAAAGCACCAAAAACCTTTGGTGGAATTTTGTGTTAGAGAGCAAGTCCAGCAGAGCTAATTTATGCATTTGGTAAATTAATTAATAAATTATTGTCTTTTTGTCAGATTCATCCGCTTGGGCTGTGTAATACATCAGATGACAATGACTTGTATGAATATGGTTGGGTGGGCGTTGTCAAGCTTATGCCCCCAGATGAACTCAATGAGCCATGTTTCACACTACTTGAAAAGGTAACTGTCTTGTTGTAATTTTTGTAGGATGTGACATGCTCATCTGCAGGAAAAAGGCCACAAATTTGTTCTACTATATACATTGTATTTTTACTCAAATTTATAGATGAGTTCAGTGGAGTACTTAAATGTTTCCTTTATTCAGTTTATTACTAAAGCAAAAATAATGTATCCAAAGGAGTAAATGATGTTTCTTAAAAAGTACATAAAATGTAATGATATGAAGAAAAAAGTGAGGTTTCTAACAAAGCTGTTATTGCAATCTCTTGATTGTTTGAGTCAGCAGAGCATACAGTAGAATAAAGCCCACTTAAAAACTAACTGATGAAAGATGAAAACAATAAATTGGGGCCAGGGAGTAAAAAAATTTCTGGGAAGTTTGAATTTTTGCTAAGTTCATTTGGGAGAGTTTTAGACAGGGGGCTATGGAACTAGAGTAAAACCTAATTTCTGTGACGTACAGGAATTTGGCCAAAGGCTGAGAAAATCTGGTAGTATTAACTAGTGAAATCTTTTAAGTTTGAAATCCTTAAACATAAATTGAGTCGTAATGTTTGTCACAACCCCTCTGCTGGTGCAATAATCAAGTATGACAAAAAATTGTAAATTTTGTGGGTCTTCAGGAGGTTCTTAGACTGCAAACAGCAGACATATTTCCGTTCGTCACTTCTCCTAGGAGGTTCTCATGATCAAATTCAACATAGTTGCAGTTCATCTAATATGACAATTTAGGCCCCCTTGATATTATTGATACAGTGTATCATCAATAGATGAAATAAGAAATAAATGCTGTCAGCTCTACTTTTAAAAAATATCCCATTAAAATTATGAAAATTAATTACAGAGACAAAAATTTACCTAAATGACAATCTGACTTACTTTTAATTGCAGATTACTAACATAGTTGGGTGCCTTTTGAAAACACTTTTAATAAACATTCTTGTTTTCCCAAGCTGAGCAAAGATGGCAATCAATCCAAAATTAACCATTGCACCTGGAAGATAAAAAGTTCATTTAGGGTGTGACCGCTAAGAACTAACAAATCCAGATTAATTAACACATTCTCACTCTGAACTAGACTAATTCTACCCACAGTGTGTAGGGTTGAAGCCTTAGACATGTGACTGACGCCCATGATGAGCTATGATTTTTTTGTCCTTTTTTTTACAAAAATGTCCCTGCCCTTGCTAATACAAAACTGATTTCCAACCATCTCCAAAAATGTATGTTTCTTTGATCTTAGGGTCATCATATTTCACGCATATCAATTTTCCTGAAAAAAATAATGTTATGTTGATAATGAGAAAAACATTTTGCAGAATTATGTAAACCATATGTTAGTGTTAAAACAATAAAAAGTGTAAATGTGTCTAAGTTTAAAGCCATCATTGCATGTCCCTCCCACACTTGATGACCCATTTAACATGTTTTTCTTCATTTTCCTTTTTGCTCCAAATTAATCAATTGAAGGAAATAATATGTTATTCAAGGAGAGATACTTGCTTTTGAAGTATTATTTTTGCACTGCTTTTAAAAAGAGTTTTCCAAAACATCATTAAGAAAAAATGTATTTTCATTTCAAGTTGTTGGAAAAAAATAAAAGGATTCAAAGCCAATGAATAAAAGCTCTATATACATTTATCAAGTGGAACCATGAAAAAGATTTCATTTTGAAAGTTAGAATACCACGGGAAATTTGTCTTTGCCGATCAACAAAGTATCTTATTTATGGTTTGTTTCAGGTCAAAAGAGCAATGCAGAGAGGAGCAACTGCAATTATTTTTGATACCACAGATCATCCTGAAGCCGCAACAGAGGTAAGTAATATTTATATATGAGTAAAGTTTAACTCATTTATGTTCATTTGGATAAAAGATAGTTGTATATTAGCCTATTGAAAGTTTAATGTAAGGTAACTTTTGAGCAGCACAGTCAGTGGCTCACGTGTGTTACAATTAACAATCTTGTCATTGAGAGCTGCAGGGGAACCAAGTGAACATGAATTAATTATTTATAAAAATGTATTACCCGCTGCTTCAGCAAAAAAACACAATTTATAAAAACATGGATAATAGAAAGACTGGATAGGAAACTTATGTCACGTGGGCTGATTTCTTATCGCCGATTGGTTGGTTCGTGCTCCAAGATGGCGTTGGATGGTTCCATCATAGTGGAGATTTGTGACGAAACGATGGCGAAAATGTGGCGCAAACCAGTCGAAATGTAGGGTTTCTTTGCCTGCATGTCGTTCTTTTTCGGATTTTTTAGTGGTACTTTAATTTTTGATGGGTGTTTTTTCCTTCGTTTGTTGTCTTACGGCGATGGCGATCCTTCAAAGCCACACTTGAACCTTCAAGGTAAGCACTTCTTGTTGTTGTTTTGTGTTATTTGTCCTTGTCTTTGAGAAAACTGCGTCCCAAAAGTTGACCTTACCAGAGCCATATTTAGTACACTTGGCGACTGTTTTGGGACGCCTTTGTTATGAAGATTTCCTCTTGTTTCTATTCTTAACTACGATTGACAGATGTGTTAAGGATGGAATTGTGGCATAGGCATAGTTACAGACTGAATACTGTTATTTTTCAGCCATAAATTTCATTTGAAAATGGCTGAAACGCACTACGTTCGGAGCTGGCACCTAGCAAGTGTACGCACACGGTGTGTAAAGTTCCAATCGACTGACAAGTTTGTGTTGAGAACTGTTTCGCTCAAGTAATATCCCAGATTAACCCTGCTCATTGTTCGTGTTAAAAAAGCAGTATGTTAATTTCGCTCATCTTTTAATGTTGAAATAAAACTACTATATTACATATCCAGTGAATACAATCGCCTCACCGCTCTCCTCGCAGCCTGTATTCGAAGGCACTGAAGAGACTCGAATAAATTTTATACTTTTCCCTTACATAAACTATAAATAATTGTTGCATCAATGAGAAAACGCCTACTGACATTTCTGTCCTCCGTTTAGGCTCCTATTATTGTTGTTGTTACTTTTTAAACAGTGTTTTAGATTTCCTTTTGTTTTTCTTTCTTGTAGGATTTGCTGAACACACATAGTCAATAAAGACAGTAAAATTGTGGTCAAGTACTCTTCTGAGAGGGCACAAATCAATCAATCTTTCTGTATTAAACAGCAACAAAGTTGCTTTTGTCATGCATGAGAGCCAGAAGGTGGCATCTAAATTATTTATGATCAGAAACTTTATTTATCACTTCTGAAGTGTATTTGTTACTCTTTTGTGAGTGGGACAAATTAACTGTGTTTGAGGGTCAATGCTTGTATTAGCTACAGAGTCATGTGTTTAAGTTGGTTAGTGTTTTTCCCTGAAATGGTCTATATCTGAATCACATTGTTTTTCAAACCAAAGATGGACTTGATTAGCACTATTATTGTATTCGGTTTTTTAGAGATCCAAAGCAACAATGTATCTGTAGATGCTAAACCTTACCAAGGTATATTCTAAATCAAATTAATAAAACATATACCTGTACTTGTTTGGGGTATGCATTATGTTTTCAACAACATGATAATGTGACCAGACAGTCATATTTTTTCAATCCCTCATCCACTTACCTCAGACTAAACAAAAACCATCTAACCCCTGATGTTACTGTTTGTTTTCTTTTTTTTTTTTCATATATATAAGAAGCTTCTATTTTTCTTTGGGAACAGTGTTTATGTTTATTTCAGAGGTGATGTACAGTATTCCCTATCCATATCATTCACACTACACAAAAACTTAAACTTTGTTTCATCCTAAAAAAGGTCAGTATTTCAGAGATAATACATTTCTAGGTTTTATTAAGCCTTACGGAAGACAAGTGTTTCCCAATGAAAAAGAAGTGAAGGTTCTACTATTAACCGGGAGAGTTTGCTTCCCAGTTTGTATTCTAGTAGTTAACAGTTAACCGTTTTACATAACATTTTTAAAAGCGTTGCAGTTCGCTTTTTCAAAGACCTGACTGAAAAGTACCTTGGGTCACTGTACATTTATACCTGAAAATGACAAAACAACTTGCTTCACAATGAAAATTGATTTGAAAAAGTTTAGAAACGGCGTTTCCACGGTGGTCCGCAAGCAAATTTCCTTTCTCTGCTGTGAGCTTTTCCCCGCTTTTTTATATTTCTCAAATACGACTTCTTGTCACTGGTTGTCCGTAAATAAAAGTGAAGGGAAAATTAAACGCTTGTTTGAGCTGGGTACTTTTACCGCTAATAAAATCATTTTGTCAAGGGTTGTTAACTTATAAAATTTGACACTCGCTGAGCTTGTTGATAAAAGCAGAAAAGAAATTTTGAAAACCGTGATAAAAAGGGTTAAAATTATTTCCGGTTTTCATATGGTTTGAAGAAAATTAGGCTGTCCCTTTTTTATAGGTGTTTTTTAGCTGCATACATGTAAGTTTTCGCATACTTTTTATGTAGTTAGGCTTCCCGTTTGGTGCATATTAAAACTTATCGGGCGCTGGAGTCATTCGTCGCCTTCACAAGTTTCATAATCATTTACTCCGTCTTTTGCCTCTACCAGTTTTGTACCCTCTAACTGTCTTCTCCAAGAGGAAGTCCTCTTCATCCTTTACTTCAAAACATGGCCAATATGTATAGTCGAAGGCAGAGATAGTGAAATATGCAAGGAAACATAAGACGCGCAAAACGTCGAAAGAGGTTGAATGGCTCTCAATAATGTGACGTCACATTTTTCCACTATGTTGGAACCGATCGCGTCAGCCAGTTTCCTATCCAGTCTTTCTATTATCCATGATAAAAATAAAACAACATAACCCCACTTATTTATAGTGGTAATAAAACGACAGATGTTTAGGTTGTTGACCTTGTGGTGCTATTGAAAAGAGAGTAAAAAGGCTGCAAGAACATGCAAATTAGCTTTATTAATTCAAAAGCCAGCTTTCTTGTGAAGAGCGTACCTAGGAGTCAATTTTTCTGAACCGAAAAGAATAAGATTTCTGATTATATGTACATGTACCTCTGAGATGTTTTTATTACCACTGACAAACACGTTTAATTTTTGAACAATATGCTAATGCAGTTCCTGTTGGCTTCTTGATGCAGGTGAATATTTCAAATGATGAAATTAAGTGGGAAAAAAAAGTCAAATTTGTGCCAAAGCTCCTTTACACATTATTGTTAATATAAGAAGAAACAATTTTACTACAGAAACCTTGGAACATGTAGTTCTGAACAATGATAAACCAAGGCTATCATTTAGTACTTATACTGTACAACTTTCTTGACTTTTTCCACCTTTTAATTGCAATACTAAAATTAGAACCACAAACGTGACTACATGCAGTTGCTGGTTATTTACTTCCAAAAAGGAGTGTTTCTAAAGAGTGTGTAAGGGTGTCAGCCAGTATAATTATTACAAGTTTTATGGCTTTTTCAGCTAATAGCTTTAGAAACAGCTTTACATATTAAGTAGTAAGAAAAAAAGAAAACGTCGAAATGTATGGTTATTAGTGACCATCCTCTTGCTGTTGATTTCAGTTAAATGCTGCAACTACAAAGATTGCCCGACCTGTTGTGTTAATAGATGGAAAAGATGCCAAGAAATTAATGAATATTATGAAGAAGTAAGTAGTTCATGCCATTGACTTAATTATTGTGCCAGGACAGATAGATTAGTACAGCAATAAGTTTACAGTATTTATATAGCATCCCTGCAGTGCACTTGTCAAAGCTGCAGCGCTTGAAAATGTAGCAGCTATCCCACCTAATAGAGATATATGTTGTAACATATACAGCCACATACCCAATAAATAAAAATGCACTCCAATAAGCAACAGTTGGCTGCATGTCCATGAATGACATTCCTAGCAGACCCACCTTCCAATGTAGACTTTGGTGCAGTCGTTTATTAAAACAATAATAATTATAATATTGAATGAGGCTCTGCCTGACCTGGGTTATGTGAAGAATTATGCTGATCAAAAAGGATTGTGAATTTTTAACGGCCTCCCATAGTAGGCCAATTGCACGTCAATGGCATCAACCAGAATCCGTCATGCTTTCCTGTGCAAGTTAAGGCTTTTGTTATTTAAACCCCACTAGGATTAATTACCAGATTTAAATATGAAAGAAAAATTGAAAGAAATTCTGGTCTTGGTTGTTCAAACACATAATCATATAATAGCCTGCTTTTCTAGCTTCACATCATATGAAAGCCCAATTCAATAACTGATATTATTTAAGGCTGTTATTAAGTTTAAAGGCTAGCTGTAGATTCACCTGTAACATATCACAAAACATTAATAGTCTGTGCCATCTCAAGCTTTCCACTTTGGTCACCCATATAGCATCTCGTGAGCTCATCAGCTGTAACAGGTGTTACAGGTTACAGCCCTTGCACAGGGAACCCGAACACTGTATTGTAAGATCGTTAACAATGCCAGTATCAAATGTTTGCTTGTCTGGCGCGTCGTAAATAGGACGCAACAGTCACATCTCAAGTTAACTATTAACTCTCCTTGGGAGACAATCCCGGGTTTCAATTTAACAGCCACGAGAAGAGAAAAGAGACAAGGGATGAAACTTTGTAGCGGTATTTGTACGATCTGTGACTTCAGTTGACATGACCAGTCTCACACATGGAAATGCACGAAAACTCGATCCGGCGACCGGCAGCCTTTGACTGCAATCTCAGTGACACAGGACAAAAATCAATCTCCTGTTCATGGTAATTTCAATGTTTAATTAATACTGGTGAGTCGTGTGTGTGATGCGGTGCCAGTCAAGCAAACATTGGATACCGGCTATGTTAACCATGATGGTTTGAATGATTTGAATCCCATCAAAGATGGCATCTTTGATGGGATTAAAATTCCTTCCAAAACAACTCATAAATAAAGACTCAGGAACCACAGGTAAATAGCAAATAGCAACTGATTATTTTATTCTCTAAATATACAGCATTCGGATTCCCCGTGACCTTGTGATGGCCATTTGTATATTATTACCTTAATGTTGTGTAATAATTGTGTGGTAACTTTTATTCCTTATTTGCTTAATAGTCAAAAAGTGTCTAGAGCCAGAATTCAGTATAGTGTTGCTGGTTACACCCCCCAGGTAAATATTTTCAACATTTTTTAAGCAGTTTCTAACTGCTAATTGAGAAATAAGTCTTTGCACCAACTTAATGTTTTAATAATATTTCTTTTTCTCTATTCATATTCATCTAACCAAAATACATTATCTTTCTTTTTCAGAGAGCCTCCAATGAATATTTTGATATGGTCATCTTCATGACTTTTTTTATTCTGGTTTCCATCATCTGCTTTATTTTATTGCTTAAGGTACGTTCATTTTACCAATGACAGTGTCCAAAATCTTAGTTTGTAATATACGAAGCATTGTAAGTTGACATATGGTGTTTACTAGCTTACTCCTTGTATCAAACAATTATTCAGAACTTTATATAGCTGAGAACAATTTTTATTGCATATGCCTATAAATTTAATTATTTTCCAGACTCATCAATAATAATATTGACATGCAAATCACGGCCTTGTGGTTAGTGGTTTGACTAATCTGGTTATGTGGTACTTTAATTTACCTCGACTTTAACATTGAGTCTTTTGAATGTTTTGAGAATAAACAGCTGAAAGAGTGATTATAACCGAGTGAGCACCTTTTTCTTTATGTTGATTACATAAAAATCTTGGCCACCAGTTCAATTGTTTTAGGTATCTTTGAAAACTATCATCTAACTTTAACATTACTTTTTGTCAAAAATTATAAAGCTATAACTTAGAATATATTGTAACAGTCATGTACTCTACGTCCCATTTGGAATTAGAATCTATTCTCTTTTCCAGATTAAATGGAGACAAAAACAGAAGGAGGTGAGAACTAAATAACGGAAATGAAACTTTTAAAATATGTAAAATGTCTTAAATTCAAAGTCTTCGGCATGGAGGAAATTACTGATGGCAGAATGGTACAGGTTAATGAACACACTAATTACCCAAACTCAAACCAAAGCTTATTTAGTGTGCATGGGAAAATAATTTTTAAAAGGAACAGTTTGTTATAATCTATTTTGCTTGGATGTATTTAAGTTTTATGGCTCATCATAAAGCATGGTAGTAAGTTGTAGAATCAATTAATATATACAATCACAAAATAATTTTTGGTGTCTTAACTGAATATCCCTCACCCAACATTGATCAATATCAGTTACAAAACTTAATTTATTGAGAAAAAGAGACAGCTCATTTGGCAGATGCAGAAAAAATTAATATCTATTCATTATACCTTCAGAAAACCACAGCAGAAATTGAGAAAGCTGTGCAGATTAATATTTTAATTGACAAATGCAAAATTTACCTTGTCAATCCTGCAGTCTTCTCTTACAAGAATGGCTTTGCATGCGTTATCAAGAATGGAGACAAGAAAATACCACAGAGATTCCTCAGAATCATCACGCACTAAAGAAGACAATGGCAACTTCAGTGATGCAGAGAGTACAATGTCAACACAGTCTGACACTATAAGTTCAAAGTGTGTTATATGCTTAGAGAAATTTGAAGATGGTCAGGTGTGTAAATTCAACTTTTTTAAATTTCAAGATATTTAATTAAGCTTATAAGACTTTTGACTTAATGTTAAAAATGGCAGGGGTATTTTGAAAAACACTTAAGCTTAATGTTTAGGGTTAGGAAACTGAGTGAATCAAGTTTCAGGTTAATTTTCCCGGGATAATGAACCAAATTGGAGCCTGATTCACTCAGTTTCCTAAACCTTATCACTAACTTCAAGAGTAAATTGGTGTTCTGCATTCGGCATTCGGCGTTATACGTACAGTCCCAAAACTTGTTGTTTAGATACATGCCCAATAGTCCATTTTACAGTTACAGGTGCAAACGAGGCTAGAGTTGACCTTGTTTTCATATAACCCTTACTGCTTTATTATGTAAATCTGTGTTTTTCTTATGCTAACTAATATTTCTTAGCATAATTTTCATAAGAAAAGGAGAGAGGTTTGTATCAAACAAGGTCAACCTCAGCCTTACATTCACTCAGAAGCTAGGGCACTATGGTATGAAATAGTATTGAATCAAGCAAAGTTAGCTCAGTTGGCAGAGTGATGAACTTTTGAGCAGTAATTCCCACTTAAAGGGGGGGGGGACTGTTAAGGGCCCGCATAGTGGTGCCACGCTGTTGCGGTGTTGCGGTGACCCCGTCGAGAACTGGCGAACCTAAGTAAACTTTTAAACTAAACTTTTGCTGCACTCGTTTTCCACACGTGCATTTCCGAATACATGTACACCTTGTGTGCCCCTCATTGTCAGCATAACCGTTGTTCTTGATTGTCATCCATCCCAAGCGAAATTGGAAACAATTCTAACACAAAAGTTTAGGGGGATAAAAAGGTTGAAAGTATCTGTTCCATTTTCAATTGCCTACTTAGCACTAACCTCTTCTTGCAGGACGTCAGAATAGTTCCATGCCGACACGAATTCCACAAGGAGTGTGTGGACCCATGGCTTTTATCAAATTATACATGCCCCTTGTGCATGCTCAATATAGTAGGTAAGCGAGAATGGCCTTATATCTATTTTCCACTTTGTTCTCACTTACTTTTTATCTTATTTTTCTGAAGGCGAAGTTTATGTTCTTCAAAGTTGCTCGCCACAGTTGAACTGGACACGATCTATCGAGACTTTCTATTGGCTGAATTTCTTCGAGCCCGTTCCCCTCGCGGTCACAAGGCTCCCATAGAAAGTAGCTAAAAATCGCAAAAAGGAACTTGATAAGACAGAGACAAGATAAAACAGACTGAAATAAATATATTTTTTTCATCATATGTGACGAAATATGTGTTCTGTTTTCTTTTTTAGAGAAAGAAGGAACAACAAATAAACCAAGAAGAGCAAGGCACTGGTTTATACGACGTTGTGGGAGATGTTTGTCTCGTGCAGACAGCTTTCGGTCATCCATAAGCAGCATACCACAGTACATGGTGGAAGCTCCTACACAAACATATAACTCTATACAAAACGTTACAACGGACGCTAATAGCAATGAAAGCCACGCGCATTCCTCTGTTGTGGACTTATCTAGTTCAGAAGGGCATGTAGAAAGTGATAGTGTTAGTTTAAAAGAACTGAGAACGAATTGTGAAAATTATGCATCAACAAGTTCCATCAAGAGTACATGTGTTAGTGTGCAAGGTTATATGTCACCATACGAAGAGGCGAAGAGTTACACTCATCAAGTTGTTGTAGTGGCTCCAATTACTGGTAAGATTTCCATTTTGTGCGACTACAAACGTTGTATAACGGCACCCGTCCCCAAAGCTTCCTTTTGGGAACATTTGTGCTTCATTTGTGCCTGGCAGCCATTCGCTTCGTTGGCTGGTATGACATGGGGCCAATGATTTCTAATTGATGGGGGCCAGGTGCGAGTTGGTGAAGCACTGGAGGCTCAGCGCGAGTCGAGTGCCATTTTCGGAAGAGGATCGAAGAGGATGGGTGCTAACAGCTAGCTATTACAAGTGACCCAAGCTTAGTATAAGGATTTTTATGGAAAATGAAATTTAGGGACTTGTCAGAAATTAGCAGGGGGGAGGGGGATGGAAACCGAGGGAGGGTCACAACTTTTTGAGACTGTAGAAAAGGTGGAGGGTTATGCAAATATGTGTCCGTGATCATGTAGAGGTTCACCCACAGAAGAAAAAAGAAGTTCTTTAGTTTGTGAAAAAAACCTGGGAGAAATAGGAGAGTCGAGTGATCAGCTGTCAGAATCAGAGTCGGACTCTTAATGCTGTCATCTAAAATGTATGTATATGGCATTACAAAGAACACATTAGAAATAAATTTTGAGCTTTCATAATACTGACTCACCCTAGTGTATTGCAAGAACTAGATTTTATCATTTATGCAAGAGGAGGGGGGGGTCATGATATTTTAGGCCAAGGTCAAGGGGAGGGTTAGCAAATTTCACTCCCATTGCGGGGATGGGTCACCTCATTTCCGAACCCAGATTTAAAATTCCCACCCCCCTCCCCCCCTGCTAATTTCTGACAAGTCCCTTAGAATGAACGAATGGACTTAAACGTGTAACATTCTTTTAGAAAGTGCAAATAATGTGACCCGGTGTTGTTGCAGTCTGTCTTTCTACGAAGTGTCAAGCAAAATTGCAGCGTTACCCAAACAAATTCTTATATGACGCTTAGGCATAACAAACATTAGCTACAATATGGCGGCCCAACGTTCTAGCCTCCTTGGTGTTAAGTGACGATAAAAGAAAAATGATTCAGTAGGTTGTTTGGTCAGTGTAAGGCTACTCTTCCATTTTAATCTCCGTCTAGACGACAAATGGCGGAGAAGTAAATTTGTGTCAAAAGGTGGTGGGAGTTTTGATAATAAGTGAAAGAATATTGCGTGCACAAGAAAATGATTGTTCTTTATACTAGCATTGTAGTTCCAGAGCCACTCGTGCGCGCGCGCACTTAGGCTTGTTCGCAGTCTGTTCGCACGTTTATTTTTTTGACATTTTTTATATGCCTCTGAGATGCCTAAATTTAATACTTATGTGGCTTTTTGTTATATTTGTCTTTTTACAGCAGACATGCTGGATGTGTCGCAAGAGGACATAGTGTGATCCGCTACTCCTTGGTGAAGCAGTGAATTTAGGAAATTAGGACAAAGAGTTGTCCATGAAAACGAGGCGAAAAGAATCTATAAAAAAACGCTTATTGTAAATAATATACAAAGAATACCTTTGGACTATAAATCTATTTTCGGAGTTCTTTTTTTCTGATCAAGCTTATTTAAAAGATTTACCATCTACAATTTCAAATTGCCCAAAGAAAATAAAGAATATCTTTTGCTGTAACATTTGTTTAGCATTGTGTCTTAGTGTACTCGACTCAAGTGCCTGACGTACTGAAAGGATAAACCTTTGTTTAAAGGTATTACCTGTCAAACATAGGCAAGTTTTTGTAGTAAATAAGTGCCACAGCGTTCAATTTAACCATGAAGTTTTATAAGGGGAATACCACAATTCTCTTTGATTCATAAAATGTTAAATGGGAAAAAAATTCTACATTTTGCAAAAAATTCCTCTAACCACCGACCGCGTGGCGTGAAATTTTCGCAGAGTTTAATTTTCGCGGATTTTCAAAGATTCACGAAACAAGATCTTGTAAAAGTACTTGCATTACGATTTTTTTCGTCACATTTTTTGTAAAGTAACAAGAGTCTGGGCCAAAGGCCTTGCTTTTATTTTCCTTGAATCAGTATCTTATTTGAATTCTTTATAATATAGCTCCACCAACTTCAAACCGCGTCTACCGGCAGAATTTCACGGGAAAAGCCTTAAACAGAATAATATTAACAGGTCTGCGTAACATTTGGTGACGTGGCGTAGTAGACTAGGAGATAACCTTGCAAGTAGGTGGTCCGGCCGGGGTTCGACTTATGGCCGAGGAAATTTTATTTCCGTTTTTTGGCGGTTTTGATTTTGTTTGTTTGTTTGTTTGTTTGTTTCCCTCACCTATTGGCTGGTTTCAGTTTATTCCAAATGAAAATGCCCAAGAAAAACCGAAAGGGAAATGAAATTTACCAAGTTGATCAGTGACGGTCACTTAAAACCGAGAAAAGTCTGGGAACAACTTTGCAGAGTTGCTTTCTTCCGGGCATATTCCAAGAATCGTTCTTTCGTCAGTGTTTAATCTACGAGCACAGTGTTGGCATTGGAAGCAGAACCACTTACAAGCAACTCTGCTGGGAGAACTACAACTCTTGACACACTTATTGTGGTTTAAGGTGAATGCAGAAATTATTTATTTATCTTTGTAAGTCCTTCTTATTTAAAATGATATTTTGACTGCTGTTCGATGTTGTGGTCATCGAACGTTAGGACGAGATGTATCGTCCAAATCAGGTTATAGAAGTTGCTAAGTGAAAGACAATAACACTTTAGGATCCAAATCGTTATTCTTGTCAGTTTATAACTGCTTTTCGGTCAAAGAAAAAGGGATTTTGAAGCTTTTTCACTTGAAATCTCAGTTGAACTTATTTGATACTCGCGTCAGCTGCATGATCAACTCCCCCTTGTAACATAAGCATAACATAAGCTCCACCATGCACGCCAGCACTACTGTCACTACTTTTTTGAACATACTTTGTTCGTGTCGCATCCAGTCTATCTAGTTTTTTTAGTTCTTAATGCCTGACTTACGTCCGTTCGCTCACTAAAAAAATAAAATAAAATACTCTGTTAAACCCTTTTAACCACGTTCAGTTTTGATCAGGTTACTGAAATCTAACACGGTGTCTTGATACAGTGGCGGATCTAGTGGGGGCCTATGGGGCCCGCCCGTCCCCCCCCCCCCCCCCACCACCTTACTTTTAGACCAAAATGAGGCCCGAAGGGTCGGAAAAAAATTTTAAACCCCCCCGTATCTAAAGGTCTGGATCCGCAAATTTGATATGCGAGGATTTCGTTAAAAACCGACGATTTGAAGAAAAACAAGCAACGACAACGACCCATTGAGTGGCTTTCATTTGGCTGAGGCGTGACCATCTGTCGGAATAGTTTCGTGACAAAATGAAGGGCAATGAGCATGATGCCACGCTGCGTGCCTGACTTTCATCATCACCATCACAACTGAAGTATCTTCAGGAAGAAAAGCTTTCCAAATTTCTTAAAACTCTCCCAAATATGAAAGACTTATAAAACAATATCTGCTTTCAATCCGGGACATAAGTAATAAGGTCTCGATTGAAAAAAAAAAATGAAACAGAGAAACAACGACTTGCTGCTATCTTCCATAGCACAATATGCCGGACTTTTTAAGACCCTTCCCGGCTGCCGGGCATATAGCCACAGAATTTTAAAATATGATTGTAAGTCACTGCATTTCTCGGTGTGATTTCGTTTGTCACGCAAGCATTTGCGTGGTTAGCCTAAAGCTGTATAAACCGACGATCTTACCGACTGCCCCGACTTAATAGCCGTCAAAATAGAAACGTTTCAGCCACTTGCGCTTGCAACGCAACTTGAAAACTGCTCAAAGCTTGAACGTTGGAACCTTAAATGTGTAAGAAACGTTCTTATAAAAGTTTCAGTATTCATGATTCGGACGTTCCTCTTCGCCAGAACGTTCGCGGGCGATCTATACTTTTTTCAAAATATAAAGTTGCAAACTAATTTTTAGTGATTTGCCTTGCAGAAGTCCAGAACTACATGCCCATGGCCGGGGAATTTCATTTGTGCATAACAGATCAAACCAACAACCTTCCACCTAGATGCGAACACACCGACATATTACACGTGCAATTTCATGGCACGGGTAAGAATAACTACACAGTCAATTATGAAAAGGTAGATTGCACCTTATTAACAAAGTTCCTGGAAAAACGCTCAGAAAAGGATTTCCACGAAATGTTGATGAAGTTGTCGTTCAATATTGAAAGAGCCCAAGATGTGAAGGAATTCTGTGGAAGAGTGCTAGAGAGAGGGATATACTGGAATCAACGTCTGTACGTTTTTCTTGGTCACTCGGAAGCTCAGTTGAGGAGAAAGTCCTGCTACTTCATGAATGCATCCCACGAAGAAATCCACGGACTGCTGGCGCAGTTTGGCGACTTTCTAGAAGAACAAAATATAGGAAAGCGAGCCAGAAAAATTGGCATGCTCCTTTCGCCCTTGAAACAAACTCATTCATTGGATCCAGCCCAATGCAGGTTCGAGCAAGACATAAAACGTGGATTTTTTAGATCATACACTTTCACTGATGGGTGCGGTTTTATGTCCCGTGAGTTCTCTTTGGAGGTACAAAACACCCTGAAGCTTGATTATCATCCTAGCACCGTGCAGGTCCGTTACCGAGGAACTGAAGGTCTGCTGGTCCTAAAAGAAGACTTGACGGAAATCAAAGTGCAGTTCCACGAATCAATGCGAAAATTTGCGACACTAGAACAGAATATGCCTGAGTCACTCCACTTTCTAGATCTACTGGATTATTCTCGCCCTTACGAGAATGGATATCTGGACAATCAGATGATCATGCTTTTGGCGGAAAGGGGTGTTCCTCTTCAAAATCTTGAGAAATTGCAGTCAGGCTATTTTGAGCTCTTGGAGGGTATCTGCAAAGAAACAGCAGAGTATTTCTTGCGCTTCAAAGGGGAATTGAGACTGCTGGAAGAAATAAAAGCCCGCGGAATCGACGCGCAAATGAAGAGGCGTTTAAAGTCCCTGAGAAGTAAAGAGCTAGACGAGATCAAAAAGGCTCCTAGACAAACAAGAATTCTCGTCCCTCAGTCCCGTGTAGTGTTTGCTGTTTGCGATCCATACAACAAGTTGAAGTACGGTGAATGCTATTTCAACCCCACTATGTCAGATGACGAATCAAAAAGTTTGTGGTAGCACGCAGCCCATGTTACCATCCAGGAGACGTGCGTGTGTTGCGACTGACAGATGACGAGCAAAGTTACGAAAATCTACGTGATTGTCTTGTGATGCCTGTAAAAGGTCCACGACCTCAAGCCTTTGAATGTGCTGGTGGAACTCTGGGTGGTGACAAGTTCTTTATCAGCTGGAATAAAAATGTTATTCCTAGAGCGGTGGAAAAACCTTGCGCATATCCGCTGAAGAAGTTGTCTGGAATGCGCAAGGCGATGTCACACATTACCTCTTGTGTGCTGTGGTCGCGTCAAATCAATCCCCAGAAAAGGAATGAAAGAGCCCGACAGGAAATGCAACAATACTTCGTGAACTTCGAGGATGATTTAGCCCAGAGGATTGACGCTACTTACGTGGAGTACGCAGCTGTCTTAGGCCCATCGTCGAAAGAATGCCGAAAACTGTGCAAGATGTTTTACCAAGTAGTTAACCTGATGGAAGATAGGGCGGAGATGGAAAAAGAATTCTTAAAACTCGAAAAAAGGGGGCTAAGATTAAAGTCATCCGTGGCCCTCTCTGCTCCTGCCCCAAGTGAAACAACCCATCTGCTGACAAATGAAGAACGAGCACACGTGGAACACAGTCTTCCAGAACAAACCTTCAGGCTTTCACGCCTGATGCGCCGATCAAGACGACATAACTATGGTCATGAGGCACGTAAGAAGATTGAGGTGAAAGCTGAAGAATACGTTAAGCGCGTGCAACGTGAATTTCAGAAGTGTGTAGTTTAAGAAACCTTTCGGTGAGTAAAGAAACTGTACGCTTGACTTAAGTGTGGACTGAAAGAAACAGTGTTAATGTCAAGACAAGCCGACTGTTCTGCATGTCCTGTCATAATACTGCAAAATCGTTCCGTCGTTTGTTTACAAAAATGAATGTGAATTTGAGTAGAAATTAAATAATCTTTTTTTAATTGTAACACAGCATTTCTGCAACGAACATCATCTTTCATTTGGACCAAGTCTAAGATTTCTTCGAAGTTAGTTAACACTTGAAAGTGAAAATTATGCAGCTACATAACATTTTTCTACGAACTAGCTTGTTTACGTCAGTGCAATAGAACACTACTCAGTGAAGAGGGGAGAGTAGACAGTGTACTTATATGAGGGTCTGAATGGGGTTCAGTGTTTAGTGTTTTTGCCCAGAATTTTTAATGTTTGCCGTTTCCGAAGAAAGCACTGTTAAGTGTTTGGAGGGTTCTTCGGACATCGTCGGCAATGGTCGGACCTCTTCGTTAGTCTTCAGAAATCTTCTGTCGAAATAAATTGTCCTAAAATGGTCGAAAACTCCTTGTTATACTGAACAAAATAATGTTGGCCTTTTTGGAGCCGTTTTTGCTTCTTTCTGGAAAAAATTTACTGTTTCAAAAAATTTTTTACTGTTGGTGAAATGCGTAAAATTTATTAACTGAACCGTTTCATGTTACAAAGCCAAAAAATGAAGTGTTTACTGTTACCGAGGTACCCCCATTTAGACCTTCGCATATTAGTACCTCTTTTCAGACAGATGTCACAGGTCTTAAGAAAGCACTGAAATGCTAAAAACAATCGTTGCGCTGTGTGTGTGGCAGCGCATTTTTATTAGAAGTGACGTGGTTAGTTGTGTGATGACAATGTCATGATTGTAGCATTAAATATTGCCACTAAGTTAAGAAAATTAACCGATTTGTGGTAAACTTTCTTCTTTTTCTGATGTGTGAGCGACGACGAACACATGCTAGCCTTCAGTGCAAGCCTTGTCTGCTGGGGGTGCGCAGCCCTGAAATTCGCTGGGTGGACTGGGTGCAAGAGTTTGGCTCGATTTCCGCCACTCTCTCGGTTCTTCCCCGAGAAGAGACGGCCGCCAGTTTGGAGGAGGAGCGCAGGCTCATTTCCCAAACAGCGGCTAGTAATTGAGCCTAAGCAGGAGCCCATTATTATAGGCTCCTGGCCTTAGCAAGACTCAAGAGGGGGGGGGGGGGGGGGCAATGGAACGAGAATCTCTCTCACTCTCCCTCTCTATGTTGTCTCCGCGTCTTGTCTACCCTTTTGATCGCACTGCTTTTCCCACACCGTAATTTTAGGGGGTTATTATAACTCCAAAAATGGAGTAAAAATTTTAGGTACAGGATAACCCCTTTTTGGGGGTTACTTTAACTCATTTTTACTCCTGAAAAAGAGTTCATTTTACTCCCAGTCTGGAATTAACATAACTCTGTTATTTTTACTTCTTATATGGGTTGTTTTTACTCTTTTTGGAGTTAACTTAACTCTGAAAGTGCAGTAAAAATTTCAGGTACAGGATAGCTCCTTTTTTGGGGTTATTTTAACTCCTCAATATCTGGGGTCACTTTTACCCCTGAAATAGAGTTCTTTAAACTCTTTGTTGGAGTTAAAATAACTCCACAAAAAATAACTCCACTGTAAGGAGTTAAATTAGCCCCAATAGAGGAGTTATTATAACTCCTTGAAAATTACTGTGCAGTGTTATTTGTGGAAAAATATACGAGTGGTCACATAAAGTCTACAAGTCGTTTAATCACGCATACGTTTGAAAAACCACGCAATGGGTAGCCTGAGACACCGCTTCAGGTGTGGTGATCAAAGAAACCAGAAGACTAAGACGATGGCTGCATCTAGATGCATTGTGCCACATTGTTTGGGAACATTCCTATTCCTTGTTCAGTGTACAAAAGAAAGATTCGCAATGAATTCGAAAAAAAAGGGTTACAAGATTGTGTATGGCGGTGAGTGCCTTTTGGAAGTCTTGTATTTTTCTTATATCCACAAATCGGCCTAAGCTTTGTCCGTCGGAAACCGTCGGAAAAACACAAACTACTGTCAATTTACGAACTAAGAAGTCGATTCTAAAAGTCACTTTTCAACTTGAAAAGTCGTTATCAAGCGGTCCATCTCTGAAGCGCGAAAATCGAGTTTCGAATTTCAACTTTCCTCCTGTCCCCCTCCCCTTAACTTTTCTTTCACGAAGCGGAAGACTGGGACAAAATTTTCGTGTCAGATCACGGACAACGAAAAGAAGGCACGCTGCAATGACACATCCCCTTACCCAAGTTGCCACGAAGTGCATTCCACGAAAATTTAACTCGCCAAACTTAAAATTCTTTGCCTTTGGTGGTTGATTTTTGTTTTCTGCCAGAACAAGCCGGCTCAAACGCTCAATTGCAATAAATACACGATGAACCTTACTGAAACTGAGCGGAAAAAGTTACTGAACAATTGGCCCATTTGCCGTACCAGTTAGTCAGCCACTTTGATGGTTGAACCACAATATATTTAAAAATTCTGTACGTACTGAATGAATTACAGTGAGACCGCGAAAACCGTAGAACACTTGAAATATCTTCGGAATGTTTATTGTGTTATGACCAATCACAGCAAAGATCATGACACGCGAACTGGTCACAAAACCGAGGATACCAATATACCGAGCCGTGATTCGAGCCAGGACTCGTCCCAGGATTCGACGCGGGGCTCGACAATTTTTCGCTTTCCCGCTATTTTCACGTCCTGCAAGTCCCATGACCATTAAGAGGAGGGTTTTTGTGGCAATCATGGAAGAACAGCTCGAGTTTTAGGGTTAGGTTAGAGTTAGGGTTAGGGTTAAGTTAGGGTTAGGGTTAGGTTAGGGTAAGGTTAGGGTTGGGGTTAGGGCTAGGGTGAGGAGGTTACGAGTTAGGTTAGGAGTCATTTGTGTTGCTTTTATTTTAGTTTTGTTTATTAATCATTTTTATTTATTGATTTTTTTTTTTTTGCTTCATACAGTAAGGTTAGAAAAGTCCAAACCCGGAATCCTGGCTCGAATCCAGGCTCGAGGTCGTTGCTCGAGTCGTGGCTCGAGTCGTGGCTCGAGTCCTAGCTCGAGTCCTGGCTTGAATCCTGGCTTTAATGTTAGTTTATCTTGCTTGCAGTTTAGTTTTCTCTCGCCTGATTGGCTTTTCTCTTGCAAGACAATAACATTCCAGAAATACTTCTGGTGTTCACGGTTTTCCCGGTTTTACTGTAATTAAAGTAGGCCTCACCACATTTAACTCAAACAATTCTTATATATAGATTTAGCTAGGGCTAAAAGCGAAGCTCTCGATAATATTTAAAGTTTGTTCAAACAAAATATGAAATTGTGTAATGCTTAGAAGCGAAGTCAACGAGAACGCTGATTAAACAACAATAGGTTAATTAGCAAAAAAGCATTTTTTCACGTGCAGCACACTTTTTTGTAATTTCTTTGCCTTTGTTTTGCACGACTACAACGTGAAACGTCCAGAAACTTCTTAGATACACTCTTTTTGGAGAAAATGTCATACGTGTTCTCGTTCACCTTTTTTCACTGCAGCTCATTTTCACCTTGCATTGGTGGCCGCTATCATTTCTCATGTTGTCACCGCCGCTATGGTTGGTTTTCACATGACGTCACTAAAATTCAAACTAAAACAATATAGATCCTACCGGGATTTTACTTTCACGACGCATTAGAGCAGCTGAAAACCAATTTTCATACAAATTTTCGCTTCAAAAGGGTTCTTGGTTTTGTGATACGCTTGAATTTCTAAGTTTTTGCGTGACGCGGCATTTTCATGACGGCCAAGAGAGCTGTCATGTAGGTTAAAAAAATGACTTATTTCAGCAAATTTGCTATTTAAACAGTTCATGTATTAGAAAAAGAACTAGTTTAATGTTTATGAGCTTCTCGAAGAATAAATTCACGCTTTTGTAGCAAAACTAGGTAACAGATGTTTCTGTTGGTTTCAGTCCGCCATGTTGGAGCTCATCCAGGTGGGCACCAGCATGGCGTCTCCATACAAATCTCTATAAGTTTGGGTAAAACATTTCTTCGGATATCTCGTATACGAAATATTCCCCTGACCTGAATCTTGGCGAGGGTCTTTGTATATGTACCTCCTTTCATTTCCCAGATTCTAGACATTATCTATTGAACGGTTTTGATTTTTATTTTGATCTATGTTGAATGGCGTGACACTAAAAACCAGCAATAAAATTTTCATGTTGTTCTTCCAACAAAAAATGTCTCCTTTGTTTTTTTTATCTCTCGCTCTAGATCTCTGTCGCCCTTTTTCTCGTTGAGCTTCGCTGGCCTGCCGCCTACTTTCTCTTTTTCTCTTGCTCTATACTCCAAATTTGTGGGTATAACAATTAATCTAAGCTTAATACTTTAGACAACACGGATACAGAAACAATTTCCGCTTTCCGTTTTCGACTTTCTTGAATTGTGACGCGGGCGGCTATGCGATTTCCCGCCAAAATAACCTCGAGTTGCATTTGGGTTACTATACCTGTTGATTGAGTTATTTTACATTGGTATGCCTGTGGTGCGGACGGACGGTCGGCGGGCGGTCGGTGTACAGTCACGTGATTACCAAATTTTATGGGATGGGTAGATTTACTTACCCATGGTACTCCGCTGCCGCTTGCTTCGCGCGCGAGGGAGCTCCGCCATGATATCCCTTTCAATGAAAGATTCCTGAAGTTTTGTCCAGAACGTGTTGTCCATGGTAAAACGATCGAGGTGCGAGGCGGGTTTGACCGCAAGTCTGCTGGACGAGGCTACCAAATCTTCCGAATTGATAGGGAAAGGGAAATAGAGGCTGGTGAAAGTCGAGAATCGAAAGTCAAAATTAAGAAGTGAGAATTCGAAAGTCGAATTTGCTCTTTAGAAATCGATATTTGACTTCGACTTTTCAATTTCGAAACTTACTTTTGCCATCGACTTTTTATTTCCTAAATTTATTGTAAGTTTTGACTTTTCACTTTCGATGGCCACCCTCGACCACGTTAATGACTCGCTGGGGAGCTTAAGCAACGACGACGACGACGGCGACAAGAACGACAAAAAAACAAAATAGGTTTAGATCGGCAAAACAACAACTCTGCACGTGCATCACACTTTTTTTGTACATTTCTTTGCCGTGGTTGCGCGACTACGACGTGAAACTTCCTATTTTCACGTTTTGTAGAGGACGTGAACACAAGACAACGACTCTCTTTTTCTTTTTCTGAACTTTGATACAGTCTTTTAGAATTCAACCCCAGAAAAATTGGCCAAAATTTGACGAATTGAACGAGATGGAATACGCGCGATAAAGTTTGAAGCAGCGCGAATTCTTTTTTAAGTGACGTTTTCGTAGCCGTTGTCGTTGTTGCTTAAGCTTCCCACTGAGATCAAAGTTGAATAACGATGAAAGACGAAACTCCCTTGAAAAAGAGAAGTGGCGTAGTATACCTGGCATTAGTGTCTCTGGCGGTTATTATAATAACAATAATAATAATAATTATACAGGATAATCCCGTTAGTGCAATAAGCACTGTTATTATTCATTCAAAATATTTCCCCGATTCTGATTGGCTAAAAGCACACGCATAATTCACCATAACCAGCTACTGATGACTAAATTTGGAAGAATTTTGCGTTTAATGAACCGATGACGTCGAAAGTGCAGCTTTTTTGCAGGTTAATGCACCGTTAACCGAGAAGACCTGGGGACGAGGTTGAATTGCTTTGGTTGTGAGAACAAAAATGGCAGACATTTCACTCGTTGAGTAAGAACTAG
Source organism: Porites rus (assembly GCA_964035705.1). Lineage (NCBI taxonomy): Eukaryota > Metazoa > Cnidaria > Anthozoa > Scleractinia > Poritidae > Porites > Porites rus. The sequence goes on from OZ038002.1 coordinate 1,685,743, forward strand.
GCGAAATAATATCTAAAAACATGACAAGAACAGTAAGAAGATAACTCGACGGGCGACATCTGCTATTTGGAGAATATTTGCGTAGCTGAACAAAACCTAAACGTGCACTATCGAAGATGAACTTAACATCGATGGATCGATGGACGTAAGCATGTTTTGGCCATGTTTTTAATTGTAAACTGGGAATTACTCAATTGACAAGTTCTCTAAGCTTTTCGGGGCATGTTAAGTTCAACTGAAAGAATTCAAATTGCTAGAAGACAATTAGTGAATGGTTATGCTTTGCACTAACTACGACTGGTTGTATAATGTTGCTATGACCCATTATTCAAATGCAAACACTTATTTCATAGATTCATCATGAGTAGCAAAACATTCTGTAATAAATTAAACTTTCCAACAAATTAAAAGTAATTTGGATCAGCTAGGTTAATATTTTGGTGCCTGTATATTACTCGGTACAGAAGCAACAGGGTGATATGAGAGGTCTGTAAATGTCACAGGTGATTATTTATTTCATCGTCTACTTCTTCTAACTGACGATAACTGTCTGTTTCTTCTCACTGACAATAACTGACCTTAAGCATTACGACCACTAAACATTGTTTCCATCGCTGCAATCAGTTAAAGCACAGGAAAGTGTGTAACACGCGGGATATGGATAGTATTTCTGACAGTGTCGTATCTCGGAGCAGGCAGAAATAGACTTCAAGACTTTATTATGAATTTCCTAATTGTAAAGAATATTTTTACAAGTGTCCTGGCACCGCTAGTCTAGGCGGGTCAGGAATGATACGAAAAGAAAGTAACTGCAATTAAATTAAGGTAAAGAAAACAAAAAGTAGAAAGAAAGAGAGATTCTTCAGTTCTCAAATAAATAATGGAGCGATTAACTAATTGCAAAAATTATAATCTTACGAAGAAAAACATATGAAAAAGATGCATTTAAAACCCTAAGGAGGAAAGGAAAACAAAACATTAGCTGGCTGTTTTTATAAGCAGGATTACAAAAAAATTGGTTCTGCTTTCTTCATTTTAAAAATAATTTCATCTATTTCATAATAAGTATCGTCAGTCTCCAATATATCAAGTAATGATGCACGAATATTAAATTTGAGTTGTTTTTTGAAAGTGTGCGCAACTTGGTCGGTATCTCATTCCATATTTTGGCACCAATAGCTATTTTATATTTTGCTTGCACGAATCAGAGGACTGGTTCGGCTAGGAGGAATTATAGGGTAGATACTGTGTAGGGTTATTCGTTTCAAATTCCAATTAGTCTAATTAGTTCAGCATTCATTCGAGCCTCTAAGTTATGTTTGATTTGTTAATTTTGTTGTATTTGTATGAACACATTTGTCAGTCGTTAGTTTCTTCGTACCCCTGCCCTCTTCCCACGAGGTTTCGGCACCCCAACGATGACCTATAGGCCCCTCCGTGTAATACTGTTGTATGTGTGTCTTTCTAGGTAATGTGGGAAAAATTAACCCGTTGTTCTTACCGATACCACAGTGAATAAGTAGATGCTTGCTTGACTCTTCTGATTTGTGAGAAAGATGCTTTAGCTTGGAGCTTAAACGGTGCAAGTACAAAACAAAATAAAAAGAAAAGTCTGCATCTCTCTTTCTAACTTGATCAACTCAGCTATTTCGATGTCCAATATTACTTGGTATCTTGCTATAGTTACAATGTACATGGTATAATACCGTGAATAAGGTTTGCTCCACTTTCTAGTAATACGCCGTTGTTTTAACTGGGATACTTAACATGTACATTGCGGTGTGTCAAAGATCTGCCATTTTTACCTTCGCTTCGTTTCTTTTTCCACGGCATTTGTGGACGTAGTATAGGAATTCAGTGATTCCGATGGATGTTATTTTCGCAACAAATCTTCAGTGGTTATTTCTACTCTGCCCAATATTTTCCTCTGACGGCTATATACACCGTTACGAGCATAAAAAGAGCTTTCACTCGTCCCCAATACAAAATTAACCTGCATTCTAGGCTAATGTACTCTTAACTAGCCTCGACGATCACAAAATTGCCCAACGCGCCCAACCCTCTAAGACTTAATAACACGTTAAGCTTCTATGTCGTAAACCATTTTTTACAAAAAAGAAATTGCCTAGGTATAGTGACTGTCTTAAATAGCGAAACTGGACTATTATTTCTGCATGGAAGTCAATCGGTGCGAAGGAAAGTTTCAGATTTTTAAAATGTAGCAAATAGCCTGACCGCACATAGTCTGCTACACAGCCGTTTTTAGTGTCGTGAGGAGCGTTGCGTGACGACACTAAAAACGGCTGTGTAGCAGACTAGACCGCACATAGCGCTTTAAAAACAATTCTCGCAATACAAATACCTAATCAGAGTGTTTGCTTTATATCTTTATCTGTGAAAGGTTTGAACCCAGGAGTCATTTCAAAATGACTCAATTTGACTAACAATAGACGACTGTTTAACTGTGACAATAGACAGATCGAAACGCACCAATCACTGATTACGAGTCTTCATAGCCAATAACATCACGGCTTAACTGACAGACGACCAATAACATCGCGACATAATTGACCAATCAGATCGATAACCAGAGTATAATACCATCAACTGACGTGATACAACTCAGTTTGACTCTGAAGATGACTACCGCACAGGTTGTCGAAACGTCAGTCACTGTCAACAACAACAGTCCTATTCAGGACTACGTTCACCCGGACGATCAAACTCAACCTTTTATATCTTTATGTTGACCTTTTAAATGTGGGTTTTTTTACTAACAGTTTCGAACTAATGCAAAAAATGCATCAAAAGCGTGGGATGGGCTCGCGCACGCATCAAAAATTGCGCCCAAACTGATAACAATCATTCAGTATTGGTCAAGATATTTATAAAATAGGAACTCAACTTGTACACAGTGTAATAAAGCCCGTAAAGGCTTTGGCAAGTTGCCTAGCTGCTCAAAGTTCAAGAAAGGGGATCATCGCACGAGGCATCGTCCCTGAATGGCCCTAGATAAATAAATCAAACTTTACACAACGAAAAGAACTTTATTCCGAGGGAATACATGTATATGTGTACCAGATATTAACTGCGCTGATCCAAATTCAATTAATGGGAAACAGTTTTTTTTTTCTTTTTTTAACTATCTACTATGCTAACAATCGATAGTTTTTCCCCGTTCATAAATAAATGCTGTATGGGTCAAATTTTTGCACTTACGTACATAGCAACATAATACAGCGTATTTAGTGAGCTGAAAGCAAAACCATTTACTTGCAAATTGAGGTTTTCTAGGTGACTTAAATGCCCTCAAAAACTTATGAAATCCAAGGGCTGAGATGACTTGTCCCGTCCGGTTTACCTTTTACCGCGATGTGCACTGTGCATTGCTTGATCCATGAACTATAGTCGATTTCAATACAATTATCTGGAACAATTTTTTTTTCTTTTTCTTTTCCTTGCCATTCTCCCCTAACCACCATTCTTTCTTTATTTATTTATTTATTTATTTATTTATTTATTTTTGTGTATTTATCTGCATGGGCGTCCAACGACGTCACACAAAAAGGAATGAGGAAGCTTTGTAAAGTTCATACACTTTTTATTTTAGCACCCCAAAGACGTCAAAAAGGAAAGTTTAGGCAGTTAGGCGCTGCGTAATAAAAGGAGAATTCGCTGCTAACTAATTTTGTGGTATGTCTTTAAATTCTTAGTCCCTAGTCTCAAGGGTATAAAATATAGCTCAAAGCTGCTAAATAATAGCTTCAGTGTTCCGCATCGCTCATTCTACCCTTCTTTAAAGGCCAAACCCCGAGAAATGGTCTTAAAGCCTGGTCAGTTACCTTCTGTTAATAGAAATAAATAATAAATAATTATTCTCGATATGATAGCGTAACTAAGATACCAAGCTAGAAAGAAAACGAAAATACTAGTCGCGCTGATCATAATTCAATCAGAGTAAAATGAAAAGTTACTGAATTGTCGCTCAGAAGATACAATCTATGCAATGAAGAATATTTATTAACTAATTGTCTTTTTTCTCTCTTTTTCTTAAATGGATTTTGGCCTAAATACTTGTATTATCATAGCAACATAATACAGCTACTTGAATTTAGAGAGATGAACAGTGATAGAACCATCCATAATTAAATCAATCAATCAGTTTCCCTCGCTTAGGATAACTAGCATGTGACTAAGATACCAAGAAGAGACACAAATATTAGCAAAACTGGCCATAATTCAACCAAAGTAAAGTTGACAAGTTACAAAGGTCAGTTCAAAAGATTACACTTTACTATGAAAAGATGAGAATCAAAGATGTTTCATTATTTCTTTTCTTTTTTTTAATTTGAATTTTGGGCTAAATACTTGTCTTATCATAGCAACACAATACAGCTAAGAGAATCGAGAGAGCTGAAAGTGCTAGAAACATCCATAAACAAATAAATCAATCAATCCATTTCATGCTTGGAGGGGAGGAGCTCATCTTTAATGGTAATAATGAGAGTTTTCAGTTTTGTATATATACGGCTATGCAAAAGGCCATAAACCAGAAGAGTAACTTGCAGAAAGTTGCTTCCCATACGTAATCAGTCTCTGTTGAAGCTCGTTTAGATAAAGCTAGTCCACCGAGAACGGACAGGTAAGTTTTAAAGTGTTTGAAGCAAGATCTGATTTTAATATCGGTCGTGTTCATACCCATTGCCCAATGGTAACGTTACAACAACCTCTATGTTTATTATTTGAAAAGCTGGCAACACTCCTTTTTGGAGGACTGTAGATTTGCAAACGTCATTTTTTTCCAAAAGTTCTCGCCGTAGGCTACAAAAGGGATCAGTTTTACGGGGTAAAAAACAGGAAATTTTCAGGGAGAGGGAATTTAGAGTTCTGCCAGAGACCATGAGAAATAAAGAGTTAATTGCTGAGCACTACTTAGGTTTATGAGCAGGCCCTGCATCAACCTTCGTTAAAGGTGGACTTTAACTGTCAACCATTCAGTGCTTATTTTTTCGACCCTAGGACAAAGGCTTCGTCCATTTTCCCTTTTTTTAATAGCGAAAATCAGGATATAAAACGTCTTAGCGTACTCCACTATGTGCAGTTAAACGTAATAGGAGCTACTTTTTTAAAGGATCGCTAATTCAAAGATGTTATGGCAAGTCATCTTACATAGGCAGCAGGTTCATTTCCATCATTGTCACTTTTTATAAGAACTAGTATTTTTCACCGAAGAAACCACGCTGTGCATTGAATCAAACACTTTCATTGTACTTTAAATGCTACGTTTTTGCTCTTAACAAAGGCCCCGTTCACACTTAGGGGCTAGATCAATCTCAGATCGATCTGGCCTTTATACGAGCTGAATGTTAACGTTCGCCCTTTTTTGAGATAGATAAATTCATGTAGGAGCGGAAAATTATGCACTTTTGTTAGTAACCGAACAATCGCGGCTGAGGCAGGAAACGTTTTCTTGCATTAACAAGCCAAATTACACAAGAAGACATAAACTATAAGTCACAAAATCAACTGCTGCCAGGTCCCCTCATGGAGCGTTAGTGACCAGGTAGTACATGTAACACTTCTTCCATTGTTCGTAAATGAATACAACGAAGGATGACAGTTGTCTTCGCTAAAAAAAACAAGCTTTCTGGATTTCGCCTGCCGGGCAAACATAAACATCTTTTTAACGAGTCCAAACCATACATGCCTTTACTAATATTTGAGTATTTAAGACTCTATTACCTTTGTTTCTGCTTAGCTTCTATTGATCGTTAACGATATAAATAAGCAAATTTTCACTGCCAGTTTTAAACTAGACTATTGTGGCGTGTTTGTAACTATAGCCAATAGAAGCGTTTGTTTTTCTGTGCCGCGCGTTACGAGGATTTTAATTTAAAAATTAACGATCAACAAGCAAGCGTTTTTCTGGCTATGTGGTGCACTTGGGAAATTTGGAGAGCACTCAACAGGCTACAGCTGGTCAAGGCGTAACTCTTACGCTTCTTTCGCACTCTCCAAACTTCCCGCGTACATTCATAATTCGATATAGGCTTGCTAAGCATGAACCGATTCTTATTAAATAATTTATTCCTTTGAAAAGACAAGAAACACCCCAAAGAAGTAAGCGAGAGGAAGAGGGAGGTTGGGTTTGTCTTACTGGCGATGTTTACAGCCTTCACACAAGAACTAAAGAATGCGAAGATTTTGAGGAGCGACCTGAATAAAAGAGCGTCGAGATATACACACTTTGAAATGAAAAGCATCACTATTGCTAAAAATAAGTTCCCATTGCTGGCTAGAATCGCATTGCAGCGATTACAGTGTATTTTTATCACCTTATGAAAATACTCGAATAAGCGCCGCACCGGAACTGTGGCGCTTTTTCAAGTAAATACGGTTATTGCAAACATTGCACCTGAAGGAAGGTTTTACTCGGATACAGTCAACACTTTGAACTTTGCTACTAAGTCTAGAACAATTGATGAGCCTTTTGTGAGGCGAACAGTCGGTAAGGGCTGAAAAAAGTCCTCGAAGCATCTAAAAGCTTTAACTATCAAACTATCAAACTCGGATGCCACCCCCCTCTGAGGTTTTTCTGAGTTTTTTCCTAGAGGATAAAACTTCAGCACCTAACGTTTTCAGTAGCTGTTCGTTCATCCCTCGCGCACATTTTGAGGCAAGTTCAGTAATGATCAGTTTCTATGGTAACGAGATATGACGCGAAGAATGGTCTTGACACTGTTTTTAAGAATTATCGGCCTGTAAGCTATCTTTCCTTCATCTCAAAAGTAACCGAGAGAACTGTGTTTCTTCAAATTGACAACCACATGAAGAAACATGATCTTTACTTTTCGAAACCCAAGACCTGGCTGTGGCCGGACCGGTCATTTTGAACTGAAAGAAATAGGCTTTTCCAAAGGGTTTTGCTGAAAAACCGTATCTTTCGCGCACCCTATTTAGGATCTGAGTGATATAGCTGAATAGTTTTGATTAAAAGTGAAATTTTTACTTACGACAAGAAGGAGCTGGCCGCTCACTTCTGACAAATAGAAAGTACCCTTCATCATTTTTAATCTGTGACCATTTAGTTCGTTAACGGAGTTCAACTTTTACAACATGCGTCTTCTTTTTTCAGCTTCACTTGAGCCGCGGGTAAGTGAGCTGTTTTAGCCAGGAAGAGCAGAGACCTACAGAAAACATGGGATCCTACCAAACAGAACCAGCAACGGATGCAATTAACAATATCAAACCGCTGCTTTGCAGTGAAGAAGAGCTGAGGCAAATGGCTTCGATCTTTCAAACTCCGTTTCAGCTCTATGACAAGGAATCAATTTTAAAAGGCGCAAGAATTTTCAATGAAAGCTTCGCATGGACTCGGTCACTTACTGGTATGAGCTTCAAGAACCATTTCGCGATAAAAGCAACACCGACTCCAAAGATTCTGAAAATTCTTAATGAAGAGTGTGGCATGGGTATGGACTGCTGTTCCTTAGGAGAACTTCTTCTCTGTGAGAAACTGGGAATTAAAGGTGAAGATATCATCTTCACTTCTAACAACACACAGTTCGAAGAATATAGGAAGGCCTTTGAACTTGGAGCCATTATCAACCTGGACGACTTTTCGCAGATTGACAACCTCAAGAAGGCATTGGGTGGTATAATGCCTGAAATAGTGTCATTCCGCTTTAATCCTGGTCCGTACTGTACTCTGCCTAGTAACGAGGTGATTGGTAACCCTGCCCAAGCAAAGTTTGGCCTCACGAAAGCTCAGCTTTTCTCAGCCTACAGGAAGTGCAAGGAATATGGCGTAAAGCGCTTTGGGTTGCACACCATGATCAAGTGCTACTGCCTTGATGTCTTGGAGCTTGCAAAAATTTCGCAGATGATGTTTCAGCTGGCCGTTGAAATTTACCAGCAGACAGGTGTTAGCCTTGAATTCGTCGACATGGGCGGTGGGATAGGCGTTAAGTATCGCCCTGAACAACAAACCGTCAACTTGGGAGACCTGGGATATCGAGTGAAGGATTTGTATGAAGAAATCGTGCTGCCCTGCCACGGTCTGCATCCTTTACAGATCAAATACGAGTGTGGAGCAGTGGTGACCGCTGAACATGGTTGTCTCATTTCACGAGTGATCAACATGAAAGACACGTACAAACGCTTTCTCGGTCTGGATTCATCTATGGCTGATCTCATCCTTCAAGGGGAGTGCGAAGATTATCGTGATATCACGATTGTCAAAGATCAGTCTTTTCCAAGCCATGTCAGAAAGAATCTACCTGATTACAAAACGTTGATCGAAGACCCTTCCTACGCATCTCCGCTCTTTGAAGGAAACAAGAGAGAGAGGATGTTCGATGTCGTGGGTTCAATTTGCATGAACAAGGACAAATTTGCTATCGACCAAGTGCTAAATTTGAATCCTCAAATTGGCGACCTGTGCATCATCCACGATACAGGAGCTTATGGGGGTTCATCAATGGCTTTTAACTTCAATGCCAAACTTCAACACGCCGAAATCTTGCGTGTTGCTTCCAGTCGTTATGAAATGATTCGTCGACCCCAAACGTACGATGACTACTTTGCGACGATGATATTTCCTTAACACAAGACCAAAAAGTTTTAAAAAACCCATGATTGTCCATCACTTCCGAGATAAAGCTGAACTTATAAAGACAAGGAACCGACTCTACAGGAGGGCTCGGAAGAGCGGATTCCAGGAGGACTGGCAGGCCGTTCGTAGATCTACGGCGGGAATTAAAATTTAGTAGTATAGTATATGGGGGTACCAGCGCATTTTTCCAGTATCTATCCTCAGACAGCCTCTCTCATGCATATTTTTGCTCGTTTGGGCCCTCTAAATGGTATTTTTTCACCTCGCATTTTTGGCCTGGTGTTTTTCATTTTGCAGATGTATGCACTTTTTGATTAATTGCGCTGATACCCCCCATGTTCTATTAAGCTGATGTATGCAATTTTTGATAAATTGCGTTGGTACCCCCATATCATTATTTGCCGTTATGTATACTTTTTTGATGAACTGCGTTGGTACCCTCCATGTTGTTGGCCTAAAATTACCTCAGTTGGCTGTAACTTATCGTTATTGTCCTAAAATGGCCTCAATTGGTTGTTTTTTATCGTTGTTGTCCTTAGTTGGCCTATTAAGATTTACAGCCTAAATTACCTCAGTTGGTTGGAATTTATCGTTGTTGTCCTAATGTCCTAAAATGGCCTCAATTGGTTGTTATTTATCGTTGTTGTCCTAATGTCCTAAAAAGGCCTCAGTTGGTTATTATTTGTCGTTGTTGTCCTGATGACTGTAACTTATCGTTAATGTCCTAATGGCTTAATATAGTCGTAGTTGAAAGCATGTCTAAATGTCGCGAGTCGCGACTCGCGGGTAGAGGTCGCGGGTGCGGTTAAAAGTCGCGGGTAAGGCATAAATTACCAAATTTCACTAAAAGATAAAAATTAAAAACAACTTCTTTCGACCAGGAGTTCAGCTTAGCCGACGTTGTAATACTGCAAACTAAACCATGGACTGAGGATTTTTCAACATGGATCTATAAAACAAACAAAACAACAATAGATTTCAAATTATATTTTTTCCAGTTTTCAGTTGTGATATAATTAATCAGTAATTCGCATTTACGATATTTTTCAAGGCGAGTCAACAACCAAATCCATATTTTACTAACCGAGGCAATTGTTTTCCTGTTAACGAGAGGACAAAGTTTTACAAATGGCACTGGTGTGACAATCACATCTATAGGATTTTAGATTACAACAGTTGCCTGTAATTTAACTAAAGCTGAACAAAAGTACGATATAAAAATTGCTTAAATTAATTCGTATAAATTCAGCCTCGAATATCTCAGGGAGACAAAAGAATCGTATGTATTTTACGCATGTTAAACCACAAACTGCCCAGGTTCAATATGACCGTTAAACAGTTTGAATCTTATAAGAGAATGTATGGGAATAAAGAAAATATCCTAAACAATAGAACTTGAACGACATGAATAAACAGTCTCTATTTCGAACCTGTTTAAAATATATCGTTTACAACATGTTTTTGTTTTTCTCCCATATACATTCTGTAAATCCTGACTCTAAAAAAATCCTACTTATCACACAGAGTCGAGATTGCCTGTGGTTAAATAAGTCAGCGAGCAGTTATTCCCATGTCCACGGCAATTGCAAAGAGCGAAATTGAATTGTTACTATTAAGAACCGGATCCTGGCTCAACGGAACTATCGGACTCCATCAGAAAAAAGACTCGATCGTTCGAAGTAAACTTCTTCCTTTTTGTCACTCTGGCAAATCAGAGAACTATGAATGAAGGTTTTACACATGTGCACGGGTATTGTTACAATGGCCACTTTTTCTTAATTTACTGATCAAGCCGCCAGTAACGTGGGAAAATTCGATTTACCAGGATGGCAAATTCTTTACGTGCAACCGCGTCAAAACTGAGCACGAATAACGAATGGCAACATTCGATTAGGAAGTAAGGGCCTCTTCATGTGAGCCCGGTTGACCGGGCTGGCCCCTTTTCCGAGATCTCGCCTCACCTCTAAATCCTTTGTAAAATTTTCGATGTGTTCATATGAGAGGGCGGGCTGGCTCGGTTCCCGAGATCTCGGTAAGCGGGCTGGAAATTTTGCCAAATGAACACTTCAGAAAAGGTTACCCGCAAGAGCGGGGGCGTCGATAAAACCCGGAACACGGAACATGCCGGAACATTCCGGAACATGAAAAAATAAAAATAATTTTCATGAAAAAAAAGTAATACAAGAAAATAAATAAATAAATAATAATAATAATAATAATAAAATATTTTTTATAAAAACTAATAATAACGTAAAATAATAAAAAATCGAAAAAGAAAGAAATAAAGAAAAAGAGACTGGTATCATCTCCGGGTATGAGAAAACAATACTTTGTCGCAAATAATTTGTTGGGCGAGTGAGGGTCCATGCAAATGACAGTAATGAGTGAAGGTTTGCTTCTAAATTCAAAATATATTAAAATGGGTCTCGAGGAGTGGGGTTTTCAAGCTTTCCCCTCACAGTCACCCCTTGTAATTGTTTGCCATGCGGTTTAACGGTTATTCATTTACGGCTTTGCGACCGTAAGAAGAGCTTAGGGGCTCGTCGTTTTGGAATCAGTTGCAGTGGTAGTGGTAGCGTAGCGGTAGTTTCTAACTGTTATCAGTTAGCCTGAATTATACCCGTCTCCCGAGAGTCGCAAGTGAAGTTTGCGACTCGAGGAGATGGCTGAAATTCAAGAGCAGTCCCCTATTTTCCTCCGCCAAGTTGAAGAATGCGATCGCCGCTGTCAAAGTGATTTGGGTATCCTCTGACGACTAAACTTGTGCGAGCGAAGTTGGTGCTAATTCGAATGGTTTGCTAACGTGAGTATGTGGAACTACAGCTCTTATGGGAGGGGCTGTTGTGATTCCCGTGATCATGGAGATCCACCCAGACTTCCTATGCCCGTTTCAGACCCCAGACAGGACACTGACACGACGGAACCAAACGCTCCGAGATGAATGATGATATATTTAGCAAGGTGGAACAAAAAAAAAAAACAAAGACGAACGGCTCCTTTCCTTTCTATTCACCTTTGACCCGGACACGTAACAAACGGACACTGTAATATTCGGTGAATTTAACTGGAAAATAGCGTTTTCAAAAATAACAAGTCGCATAACCAAACCTTTAAGTGTCTTCGATAAATTAGGCTTGGGCTCGAAATATGGGGGGGGGGGGGGGGGTGACAGTGTTTCAGCACACAGAGTGGAAAAAATGCAGCGTCACAGGGGATGCCCAAATTAAATCACATCCTCAACCAGGCGGGGCAAAAGAGGGGACTGTAATAAACTAGCTTGAATTTCCGCCATCTCCATGAGTCGCAAACTCCTCTTTTGACTCGAGGAGACGTCTGAAATATCAGGCTGACTGTAAACAGTATAGAAACCACTACGAATGTGGGTATTGTCAACTAAAATCGAAAGATAGGAGTCCCTTAGCTATTCTTAAGTTCACAGAGCCTAGTCTGTAAGTAATTCATGCCAACCTCAAGAAAGCAAAGAACCTCAAGTAAACACATGTCGGTTATATATAACTATTTGTTGGCTTGACATGAGTTACTTAATTACCGAATTGGCTTGACATGACATACTGCACCGACATTTCAGACCACTGCAGAGCCGTAAATGGTTAACCGCCAAATGATTAATTCATGGCAAATAATTACAATAGGTAGCGGTGTGAGTAAAGCTCGAAAACCCCCTCCTCGCGAGCCATTTTAATATATTTTGAATTTAGAAGCAAGCCTCCACCCCCGGGGCCTCCACTCATTACTGTCATTTGCATGGACCCACACTCGCCCAACAAATTATTTGTACTGTTTTCTCATACTCGGAGATGATAACAGTTTCTTTTTCTTGATCATCTCTTTATTTTTCGTTTTTTTTTTTTTTTTTTGTTATTTTATGTTATTTTGTTATTATTAATTTTTACAATAACTATGTTATTATTTTCATTTAATTTAATTTTTTTTTCATGAAAATTACTTTTGTTTTTCATGTTCCGGGATGTTCCGGAATGTTCCGGTATGTTCCGGAATGTTCCGTGTTCCGGGTTTTATCGACGCCCCATGAACGGCGGGATGAATTCTGGCGGTCCGGATGGCATCGTCTTGCATTGCCTGCTGTATTTTCCACATCATAAGCATCCCATTTAGCTTTAAGAGTTACCGATGCTAAGATAGGCCCGAAAGAACTCGTCCCCAGGAACTTTGACCTTTTCTCATCTCGGAAACCGGGCTGAAATTTCTCATATGAACCCAAGGCAAAATTCATCAGGTAGCCGAGCCAGCCCGGTCAACCGGGTTCATATAAAGAGGCCCTAAGTATACGCAAGTCTCATTTAGTGCAAAAAGAAAAGTCAAAGCTGTATTTTCAATGAACTAAATTATGTCTTCGTTATTTACATAGGTTAAAAACCATCTCTTTTAAGTGGACAAGTCACATAAGCTTACACTGCGGACCCTTACACTTAAAAAAGGAAGGCTCAAGAATGTGGTTCAAGGTCAGGGGGGGGGGATTTTTTTTTTTTTTTTTTTTAATGAAGTAGTCACCTTTGTAAGATTTTTCTGAGGCCTTAATCATTTCTTTTTGTTTAATTTTAAGGGCCCGTAGTTGAAATAAAAAAAATCAGTTCTAATTGTAGTATTATATGGTCTTATGTCTACCTCGTACCCAGACGTCTCTATCTCGATAAAAATTTGCTTGCAATGGAAGGCGGGTCCCTTGCGCTTCGTCACTAGTCACTCGCTTTTCGCGCCCGCCTCTATGTGAAACCAAGCGAAAAACGAAGCGCCTGAGGAGGAGACTGGTCTTATGTAATTATTTCTTCTCTAACCTAAAACAACAATAGACCCTTGTTTCACTTTAATACCATTTTCAGGTCTTCGGAGGCGGGGGAGGGTGACGAAATTTTGATTTTTCCATTTTTGGCCCAAAAATGAAGAGAGAAATGCGCTAGGCATGGAGGAAAGAAGATTTAAGACGATAACTCGCAACATGGTTATTCTGATCCCTCAAACCTTGATCCATTTTCCGGAGAAAATCATGAGACGTAGGTCCTTCTTCAGAAGTGTAACCGGTTTTAATGAAAGCAAAAATTCACGGTGAAACGAGAAAGCGTTTTCACCGGCGAGCACAATGTGACAAAATGCAAGAAATCAAAACAAGCTAGCTCTCACGTGATCCTATGACGAAGCACGTCTAACCTATGTTACATAACAAGGAAAACGTGACATGAGAAGGGAAACGCGTGACAGAACACTCCCCGTCTGGTATTTCAAAAATGCCACTATAGAAGAAAACGAACAGTAACTTTTCTGAAAACAAAGTTATAAGCTTGTAACAACGTTATAAGTATAATCTCCAGCAATTAGCTGAGACAGTTCATCCAACTGAGGTTTCCATCTTCTTAAAATCACTCTCACTTCTGAGCAGAATAACTTCATTTACTGGTCTTGTGTAGGTCCTAACGGATCCATCTTTGGCTGTCACTAGCTCCACCTAACGCACTTTGCCATCTGCACTGACATGGGCTTGGGTTATCCGAGCAAGGGGCCAGCAATTTCTTGGGAGATCGTTAGAGCAGAGGAGGACCAGGTCTCCTTCCTGCAGGTTCTTTGCTTCTTGCTGCCACTTTCTTCTCGGCTGGAGCATTGGCAGAAACTCCCTGCGCCATCGGGCCCAGAAAACATTTGCCAGATGCTGGACTTGTCTCCACTGCTTACTGTATAGTTCTTGTTGAGTGAAATTTCCTGGCATCGCCTTCAGGCTTTCAGACTTTTGTGTGAGTAGGGTGGCAGGTGTGAGAATCTCTGGCATGTCAGGGTCCGACGGAACTGGTATTAGGGGTCTCGCATTCACTATTGCTGTAACTTCAGCCATCAGCGTTGAGAGAACCTCATGAGTAAGATGCCTGGGTCCAAGGTCTGCAAAAATGGAATCCAGGATTCTTCGGGTCACCCCTATCATTCGTTCCCAAACGCCCCCTGCATGAGAGGCGTGAGGGGGGTTAAAGATCCAATCGCAACCCTCAGCGGCCAAGTACGACTGGATGGCACCTTCATCCATCTCTTTAAGGCAGGACTGGAGTTCGTTGTGTGCACCAACGAAATTAGTACCGCAATCAGAGCGAAGTTGCACAACTGGACCCCGTAAGGCAAGGAATCTACGCAGTGCATTGATGAAACTGGAGGTGTCCATTGACTCTAATAGTTCTATGTGAATGGCTCTAATTGTCAAGCATGTGAAAAGTACGGCCCAACGCTTGCTATTTTCCACTCCTCCCCTTGTGCGACGAGCACTTACTGTCCAGGGTCCAAAAACGTCAAGGCCAACGTAACTGAAAGGCGGGGCAGGGGTAAGGCGTTCGACGGGTAAATCGGCCATTTTCTGGATTTGCTGTCGACCCCTCAGCTTCTTACACTTTATGCAACTGTTGATGACGCTGTTAACAATTCGCTTGCCTCCGATAATCCAGAATCCGCTGCTTCTGATCAGGCCGAGAGTGAAATGCCGTCCTTGATGTTGCACTCTCTCATGATAGTAGGTAACTAGAAGAGTGGTCACGTGATGCGAACTTGGGAGAATCAAGGGATGGCGTTCTTCATAACTAAGACCTGCTTGCTCTAATCGGCCACCAACTCTAACGAATCCTTCCTTGTCGATCACTGGGCTCAGTTTGAGGAGTGGACTTGATTTTGGCAGTCTTTCAGAACTTCTGAGGCAGTGTATTTCCTCTTTGAAGGCTTCATACTGGACATTTTGGATAATCAGGGACTTTGCTTTGCTAAGGTTGTGGACAAGGGCTGTCTTCTGACTCTTGTGTGCACCAGGCTCTTCAGATGTCTTTTGTTGGTGCAACTGGACAAGCGAGATCAGTCGTGCAAGTGCCTTGATAAGAGCCTCCCACCGTGAGAACCTGGAAAAACGGCTGGTTCCTAGGGATTTGTTTTGCAGAACCCGTGTAGCCAGAGACTTCACAAGAGGGCGGACTTCAGGATCGTCTTCTGTGGGTAGCGCGGCATCGCTGCTGATCGTTTCATTTACAGATGAACCATGGCGGTAAAGGAACTGAGGGCCGCTGTGCCAAATGCTGTCTTTGAGGTTCTGTGCCTGAACTGATCGCGTGGCTAGGTCAGCGGGATTCTTCTGGGTTGGCACGTAAAACCACTGTTCTGGAGATGAGGATTTCCTGATTCGCTCCACTCGGTTGCTGACATAAACGTAGAATCGACGACTTTCGTTGCTGATGTAACCTAGGACGACTCTACTATCCGAATAGAATGCTACAGCCTGAAGATCAAGGTCCAATTCTTGAATGATGAGCTCTGTCATTTCAACTCCCAATACAGCAGTGCAAAGTTCCAGACGGGGAACGGTGGTAGCGTGGGACGGAGCTAACTTCGCTTTACCTAGGACGAAGGAGACTTGCATGTTCCCATCACACTGAATGGTCCTGAGGTATGAGACAGCGCCAATGGCCTCCTTGGATGCGTCACAGAAGGTGTGCAACTCCCGTCGACTAACAGCTTTGAGTGAGGTAGTTGTGTAGCAACGCGGCACTCTCAGGAGAGTTAAGGCTTGGAGGGCTTGGCACCATGCTTCCCATGCTGGTCTCTGCTCCTCTGGCAATGGTTCGTCCCAATTCTCTGGCTCAGGCTTTGTTATCATTGCTCTTAGAAGGAGCTTGCCTTTGACAGCAACTGGAGCGGCAAGTCCTAGAGGGTCATACAGGCTGTTAACGACAGACAATACGCCTCGTCTTGTGAACGGTTTCGCTCCTACATTGGCTTTGAAAGTGAATGAATCGGCCGATATGTCCCACAATACACCCAAAGACCGCTGCGCTGGAATTGTATCCTTTGAGAGGCCCAGATCCCGAAGGTCGGCAACTCGATCTTCAATCGGAAAGGCTTGAGTTACCTCTGGAAGGTTGGATGCTATCTTGTGTAGATGCAGATTAGCTGTGGCTAACATGGCTTGTGTTCTACGCAATAGGTCTACGGCTTCAGTAGGTTCCGCAACAGATTTAAGTCCGTCATCCACATAAAAGTTGTTATCAACAAAGTTCTTAGCATCAGAGCCAAATTCCTGCTCCCCGACTTCGGCGGTTTTCCTGAGGCAGTAAGTGGCTACTGCTGGAGACGACGTGTTTCCAAAGACATGAACCTTCATTCGATATTCAATAAGCTCTCCATTAGGGTCATTGTCTTTGTACCAGAAGAATCGTAATAGGTCCCTATGATCCTCTCTAACTAGGAATGAGTGGAACATCTGCTCAATGTCTGCCATGAAGGCCACGGGCTGTTGGCGGAAACGTATCAAGATGCCAAGTAAGTTGTTTGTCAGATCTGGTCCTGATAGCAAAATTTTGTTTAGAGAGATTCCTGCGGTCTCAGCTGCGGAGTCAAAAACCACACGTATTTTTTGTGGTTTTTGGGGATGGTAGACACCAAAGTGGGGTAAGTACCAGTGAAGAGTAGGTGGGTCTGACTGTATTTTCGGTGCAGGTTCAGCATGTCCATTGTCAAATAGTTTCTGCATGAAATCGAAATAATGCTGTTTCATCAGAGGTTTCTTGTCTAGAGAGCGTCGTGTAGACTTCAAACGTTTTAGGGCTTCTTCTCGGTTATTTGGGAGCTTTTCAATCCCATCGCGGAGAGGTAAGGGCGCCTCCCAGTTACCTGATTCGCTCTTTGTCAGCGAGTGTTTCATGATCTGGACGAACTTCCTATCTTCCACCGACGTTCCTGGTTTGTTGTCGTCCTTAGTTCGTACGAACACATCTTCTCCCAGTCCATCTTCAGACCTCCTTTTAAAGTTTCCCTCCTTCAGGTCGTCTATGGGTTCTGCAGTCGGATGGTGTTTGACGTAGAAGCGGTTACTGCAGGGTAGTAGAAGAGAGGGTCTACCATTATCAAGAACTTGTGTTCTGAAACATGAAGCCTCACTTGGCTTGTGGGCACCATCTAAGCATGCATTTCCTAAGACTACCCATCTTAGGTCAAGGCGTTGAGCCCAAGGTGCATCCCTGGGCCCGTTTCGGGACTCGCGGATTTTGTGAAGGGGCGGTGCATCTCTTCCAATAAGCAGAAGAATATCAGCCTTTGGGTCTAGCTCTGGGATCTTGTCTGCGATGGGGTCGAGGTGGGGGAATGCTCTAGCGACCGAAGGACTAGGAATTTCCTCTCTGCTATCCGGGATTGCATCACATTCAGTAAGGACTGGAAGTGCATAAGAGTACGCATTGTCTAAAGACTCAATGATGAGGTTGTGTGCACGTCTCCCTGTAACTTGGCTTGTCCCTGAGCACGTTCTCAGCGTGTACGATGTAGTTGCTCCTTCCAATTTCATCAAGTCAAAGAGCTTAGGCTTGGTTAGGGAACAGTTACACTGATCGTCAATGACCACGTACACCTTGACCTTGTCTTTAGGATGCCCATTTTTGTAAACGTAGGCTGGGCAGATCTTTGAACAGGATTTTCCCCCAACTGCATTTCCACACAGTTCTGTACAGTTGGCTGTGACCTTAGCTGGCTCCCCGCCTTGCTGAAGGGCGTCTTCGGGCTCTCTGGTTTGCGTTTCTTGTTCACTTGGAGGGTCAATGTGTAATGCTGCAACATGTTGATCACTTTGGCATTCGGCACATTTGATTACTGCTGTACAGTCTTTGGCTTGGTGGCTAGTTGAAGCAAGACAGCGAAAACATATTCGGTACTGGCTAAGTAAGTCCTTCCTTTCGGTGAGGGACATGGCTCTGAAGGCACGGCACTTGCCAATGGGGTGAGATAGTTTGTGGACGACACACCATTTGTCTGGATCCCGTGCAGAAAAGTGAAGGTGTGGAGGACCTGAAACCTCAGTTTTGTAAGCCGATAGGCCTTGTCTCGACGGGGAGATAGTGTTAGACTTAACAGGAGGCTTAGCTGAGTGTGAGCTCTTCTTGCCAGGGTCCTCAATCATAAGGTAGGGGTCGTTGCGTTCCCGTGCAATTTCTTCGATAAATGATGCGAACTCAATGAATGGAGGATATTCCACTTCATGCTGACGTTTGTAGCGATACGCATGTCTTTGCCATCTTGCCTGGAGATCTTCAGGTAGCTTGACAAGGAGTGGTTTCAGAAAGGCTGGCTCGTCAAGAATTTTGAGGCCGGTAAGTCCGCCATCTTCTTTCGCACATTTTAATTCCAAGAGGAGATCCCCTAGTTCTTGCAGACCTTTGTTGTCTTTGGCATTCAGTGATGGGAATGCAGTTAGCTTGTCCAGGTGTACTTGGGTGACGACAGCTGTTGAGCCAAAACGTTCTCCTAACTTCCTCCAACATTCTTTAACTCCCTCGGTCGGGTTCTCTATATATGCATTTCGTAAACGCTGAATGAGTCTCTTAGAGTCACCAGTAGCATGCTCCGCCATGAGGGCAAGCTCTTCGCTTGGCGAAATGTTTACCTCTCTTATCATGTTCTTGAAGGCTGCTTTCCAAGTATTGAAGTTTTCAGGAGAGCTGTCAAATTTCTCTATTTTGTTAGCAATGAACTCCCTTCTGGAGAGAAACTGAACGAAACCTTCCATGCGGTCAGTAGGGTTAGGATTGAAGGGCGGTGCTCCCGGATTGAGCTCTTTCGCAAAGCAGGGCTTCTCTTCCTTGACTGGGAAGCCGCGGGCGGAGAGGTTCTTTGCTTCACGATTACGGTCATGATGATCTTCATACGGTTTTAAACCTTCAAATTGACTGTCAATGAATTGCTGAACACGCTTATCGGAATCTTCGATTGGTAAATCTATTGTCTGAAAATCAAGGTTCAATCCAAGTTCCTCGTCAATAGCTTTTGCGCGGGCGACGGCAACAGCTGCTTCCTGTTCTGCGCGTAGGGACTCCAAGCGTGCTTCTTCCTCGCGTTTTCTCCTAGCAAATGCCAACTCATCTTCTCGTCTCTTTCTTTCTTCTTGTTCTAACGCCAGCGCGGATTTGGTTTGAAATTCGGAAATTTTCCTTTGCATTTCGGCCTTTTTTAATGCCGCGGCCGCCTCGCCTTTTGCATGGGCCCGTAGTGCGTTCGAGGAAACGGACGACTTGGAAGCACGTGACCCAGACCGAAAGGATCCTAATTCCAGTAAGAGGTCATTTTTCCGGTCCAACCCTTCGTTAATCGCTGCCTGGACGAGTTCCTTCCGAGTTCTCATCATTGCTTCGACTGTTTGTCTCTCTTCCTGATGTTCGGGCAAGCTAGCGTGCACTGTAAAATCCATTAATGAAATCCACGCAAGTTCATAATCACTGAACGACGAACGCAAGTCTCCTACGGCCTTACGTAAGGCTTCCACAGAATCTGGAGTTTCTTTGAGCTTGGAAATCGCTTGACTAGTTCTTTCCCATATTTTTTCAAGTTTCAGTGAGTCAGACTGCAGTCTGTTTTCGATCAACTTCGCGGTGGGCTTCGAGAGTCGTTTTGCTCGCGTGGATTCTGAATGCTTGGCGATATCTTCGACGACTGTGTTTTCGAGCGAAAACAAACCCATTTCCACTTTCTCGGGGCCTTCCTTTGAGCTCCCATGTTTGGATACCTTTGTAACGGGCGAATTTGAAGGAACCTCTTCCAACTGGCTGGATGAACCGTGTTTTTGAGTTTCGCTTGGTTGCTTGAGCGTTAAATCCACGAGGTTGTCTGGCTCGGTGTGATCGGCCGGCGATAAATCTCTCGTTTCACTATTCTGATCCCTCAAACCTTGATCCATTTTCCGGAGAAAATCATGAGACGTAGGTCCTTCTTCAGAAGTGTAACCGGTTTTAATGAAAGCAAAAATTCACGGTGAAACGAGAAAGCGTTTTCACCGGCGAGCACAATGTGACAAAATGCAAGAAATCAAAACAAGCTAGCTCTCACGTGATCCTATGACGAAGCACGTCTAACCTATGTTACATAACAAGGAAAACGTGACATGAGAAGGGAAACGCGTGACAGAACAATGGTAATGACTAAAACCCAGATGGGAGACTACGCATTTATGTCCCCCAATTGTCTTAAGTTGCAGAAAAAAGGAAAAAGAAATATTTACAGGGGTGGATCCAGGATTTTTTTTTATCTCGGGGGAGGGGGGGGTGCGCACCCGCTGCACCCTCCCCCTAGATCCGCCCCTGATTTAGTTAAATTACGTTGTATTAGGATACCGGCTTTACACACACTGCGCTTTTTCAGTCCGATAGGGTTTCGGCTATTTAAAGTGGGCACTGAATTTTTACCCCCCTTTCAATACACTTCGCTGCTACATACAGGTAATATAGAGGTCAGCAAAAGACCAACTACTTTTTTGTAATACTGCAACTTTGATTTCACTTAAACCATCGGGCGCACAAGGTAAGGGAGTGGGTGCAGTCCCCGGAAGGCTTTTTGAATCAACAAACAAGACAATTCATCACTTATCCACACTTGGCGTCGGAACGGGAGCTCGCGCGCAAAACCAGAACCACAAAAAGCTGGGGAACTGAATGACTTTTGAAAAAGTCATGCAATCCGCAAATGCAATGACTAAATTCAAGGTTTTGTGGAGAACGTGAACGCGAGATAATTTTCTTTTCTCTATCAGAACTTTAACCTCCTTCTCTGCAATGCCAAATGCAGGTATAGCTCGGATACTTAGTGCAAATTTAACTAGACAATGTAGTTTTAATATAATCATGTGGATTTTTCTTTAGTGACCTTTTCGTTTGTATCGCCCTTAACTAGGTTTAAATGGCTAGACTTCCTTGTTATGACCCGTGGACAAAAAAAAACAATTTGCAAATCTTCTTTCAAACCTAATTTTCCTTCATTTTATTGATAATTCAATGTTAAATTTGGTGATTTGCTTTCACCCGCGACCCTCACCAACACCCGTGTCCTTTACCCGCACTCACACCTGCGGCCTCTACCCGCGACATTTAGACATACTCTACGCTTGGGCTACCCGTGTACATATAACGCGGTCATATCTCCTCTACTAAGTATCTTTATATCGAGTAAAATTTGAAGTATATAGTTGATTAATTACTTTTGCTATTGTATAAAATATTACTGTAACTGCCTTAATGATACGTAATTGAAACATAACTACAAAACTTTTTAAAGCCGATTTTACCTGATACATTTACCGTGCAGTTTGTCTTTCCATCTCCTATGTATCCATGGTTACAAGAACAATTAAACGAATCCAATGTATTTACACAGGAAGCCAGACTAGAAAGGCAAACATGGAGTCCATCGTCACATTCATCGATATGTTTATTAAAGAAAAGATTTTTCACAGTTTGACGGATCTGAATCTCATTGTCAGTTTTCGTGATCGTTCATACAGAACGCTTCAAGAGAAGCTAAAATCAAACTCAACAGAGCAAAAACTAAATTAAATAATTCAACAAAGAAAACCTAAATCAAAAATTAATTGCGCCGATTTTTTTTTTTTTTTTTTTTTCGATTCTCCGTAAGCTTAACTTTCCTTTTCATGATCGGGCCGACAAACGGTTCCTTGTAAATCGTCAGCCTTTACATTTATACACTTCGATATCTGACAGTAACTTTTACAAATTTTCGTCCGGGGACAGAGCTAGGACAACAAATAATTCATTATTTAACATTTTCCCCTACCAATGACCACAATTTTGCAGTCCGCGCGGTACGTATTGTGCCAGGGCGGATAAAGGTTGGGCGGTGAAACGAGCGCGTCCGAGCAAAAAGGTGTGATGCAGTGGACTGGGACTCTGCTTAGAAATGTCGCTTGTTTTCGACTTCGGTCAGGGCTTGCGATGTGGTTTGTACATTAGACACTGCCGCTATCACTGAATTATGGCGGCCTGATTTGTTTTCTTGCACTTCTTCCTCGTCCCTTTGTGCTGGTACGCTGTCTCCGAAAGGCAAACATTGCTATTTTTTGCGGGAGGTTTGGTTGGAGACAAACATCTCTTTCAAAGGGTTTCTTTTATAACGTCTATGACTCTACCATTGAATTATATTTCCGTTCTGCTACTCGCCAATGTCGATGTTATTCCAAAACAAAAACAACTAAGTACTGTCTAAAACACGAAGGAAAATCTCATCCATGTCATCCATGGCAAAACTAAAAGACAGCAGATCGTGTTTCATAACTAGATGACGTGTATTTTATAAATGCGTGCAGCTCGTGCAAGGTGAAATTGTGCTAATTTCAATCACCAACATCCTTCTTTTTAATTTTGAAAAAAACATCTCATACGTCTTTCTGTTTCTTCGAAACTTCAAAATTAGTTTCCTCTCAGTTTTTACTGTCTACCTTGTTTTGTTTTAGGAGAAAAACTGAGAAAAACCCTACAACTAACCTCAATAAATTTTGTTTACATGCGGTTGCCGTATTTGCAACGCATTGCGCGAATCGCCATGGCGCGTTGCACCCGAGAAGCAAAGTTTGAAGAAGTAAAACGCCACTATATCAATATATATCAATCTAATTTTTTGCTCTGTTATACAAAATTTATCCCCCTTTAACATATGTAAAAATTGAGGTTAAGAAGTGTTAAGCTTTTGCAAACGAAACGGCGAAAGACGATTAGGTGATATTTAGTGGAAGGAGGAGGTATTCAACACTTTCAAATTAAACTCAAATTTTGGCATTATACGACCAACAAGTTTGACTTATAGACGTATAGACACAAACATATGAAACTGTTTATTGATATTGTTATGAAACGAATTTATCTATTTAACATTGTAGCCTGAAATTACAGAAAGAAAATAGGATTTCCGGCTTGCAAAAACGAAAAGTTCGCCGGCCTTCAAGCGCACCGGAAGCGCGGAAAGAGCGCTCGTGCCAGTCCTACTCCGCATCACACATTAAATGAAGAGCGGAGCGCTCGTTTCACCGCCCAACCTTTATCCGCCCTGATTGTGCGGTGCATTCACGGCGAAATGTGCGCTAGACTTACAAGTTAAAAACGTTACAACACCTAAAAACGTTTTTCAAAAAGGGGAACTTTGGCTAGCAAGTTAAGAGCCTGTCGATAGAATAAACAACAACTCTTTTATGTAAACATTTAAATTTCGGCGAGGATGAAGATATCCCGGCGGGTGTAGCTAAAGCGTAAACAGACGCATACAACTTCCTTCAAGCGAAATTCCAAGCCAGAAAACCTAGCCTGCGAAAAATGCTGTTTTTCCTCGCCCTTCGCCGCTGGGGACTTTTCGCGCGAAACGTTCTCAGCGGCGAAGAGCGAGGGGAAACGGCTGTTTCCGCAGGCTACAGAAAGCCAGAAAGCACAACGCAAAATTCTTGACCGACATTAAAAACATAAATAAAATTCTATGACTGAACTTGTTCAAAACAAAAGTTTTTTTATCAAGAAGGCAGGTATTTCCTTTGGTTTTGTTTCTTTTTTGGCCAGTTTCTCGTCTGGAAATATAGCGAATACTAGAAGAACGTACCTCGAAGCAGAGCTTTGGCTCAAAGCTTTCTTTTTTGTGAGTTCAGAATGACCTGCATTTGTTATATTTCGTACTTTGCGCGTGCGCAGTTTCTTCGGACTAGCTTAGTTTTGCGCTTGCCTTCTAAATACGTGAAACCACGGTGCATTACAGCTCTCCGGTTGGCTTGACTAGCTTAATCACTCTTAATAGATAGAGCGTTACGTCCAGTGATCGCAAAAGTCAGGGTTCCATTCACAGTTAAGCCTGAATTTTTTCAGGGTCTTTTCAGTGTCAACAGCTTTGGTTGTTTATTCAACTGCGAGGATCATGTTCACTTTTTGGTCCCCAGTTTCTGATGCACAACTAGACTTTCAGAAATGTCCTCTGTCTGATATCATATGGCGCAGTCTATACAGCTTATTGTTGTTGTTTTTTTGTTTGTTTGTTTCGGAGGCGGTTTTTATTGGGAAACGCCGAGGTGCAGTTAGCGAATTAATCAGAACCAAGAGACTATAAAGGGGACAGAGAGGCCATCCCCCATATACGCCCTATTCCATAGGTAATTCGTCTCGAGTTATTTTTAGAATCGGGATAAAGTTACCTCGCGCGAGGCGTGGCTGTTTCGTGGAGGTTTCGCATGACCAAACGCCGTGCAAAACATGTCGGACGAGAAGCAATGAAAGCGTAAAAAGATCGAGAGCATTCCTGAATATTGAAGCGAAATGAGTCGGCCCTCACCTGGGAAAAAGGAATCGCTGGACTCTTTGACAACCCGTGAAATCAGTTTAACTCGAAGTTTTCGTAACCTCAGTGCTTTAATAAAATGAGAAATTTCGCCGGTCTATTGAAACCGGTCGTTTGTACAATTTAGGGAGTTTAAGATCCAACGACGCGGACGACAACTAGAACATCAAAAAAACAATAGGTTTAATTAGCAAAAAAACAACTTTGCACGTGCAACACACTTTTTTGTTCATTTCTTTCCCGTTTTTGCACGACTACTACGTGAAAATGCCTAATTTCGCGTTTTATGGAGGACGTAAATAAGCAACGACGAAATTTTATTTCTCTTTCTGAGCTTGAATATGGTCCCTTGAAATTCAGCTTTAGGAGGGTCCGCCTACAGATGACAAAGTAGGTGGGTAGGAATAATCGCTATAAAGACTGAAAAAAATAAACATCAAACCAGAAATTGCTCTCTTCAAACTGTAAATTATAAATGATCCTGAGAGAATATTCAGTGTGTTAAGGATTTCCCTGCTCTACTGTTAGCTCTATACAAGAGAGGAAGGGCGATTCTTTTTTAATTTCGGTTTCGCTGACACAGCTTTCGCAGAAATATCGCTGTAGTCGTTTTCGTCGACAAAAGGAATAGCAAAATCGCTCTCCGCGTCTTCCCCCATTTTGTTCTGCGTCATTTCGTGAAGGACGCGTGGCTCTCAGCGTGGGTCATCCACGCGGAACACATTCGCGCTATGTGATTGGCTGTTGTCTAATCCCCCTTGAGATCTGTGGTGTTAAAAATAACTCGAGACGAATTACCTATGGAATAGGGTGTATATGGGGGATGCCCTCTCCGTCCCCTTTATAGTCTCTTGTCAGAACATAATACAGCGGTTTGCGGAAGAGGCAGCTGCCGGCCTATATAATACACTTTTTTAGAACAGGATGTCATGACAATAGAACATATGCTCACCAAATATAAAATGTCCTGATTTTAATGGAAAAATTTATTTCCTCTTTCGGCGTTAGTATCATGCAATAGGAAAAGAGTGGGCTATGACATCAACGTTTTGCTTTCAGTTCATTGTTTGAACCGTGTCACATGAAAAGTTACAACGCTTTCAAAAAAAATTACGCTTTAAACAGACCTACACACTTTAATAAACATCATATATACAACAAGCGTTTGTATGACCAGCCCCACCCGACATAAGCTTTTCTAATCGAGTCAGGTGGGATTAAAACTACTATAAAAGCGAAATTACAGTTCTATTAAACGATTTATCTAAAACTATTATAAATAAAAGTACACAAATAATGGCTATAAACAATATGAAACACTCAAAAGGTAATAGCTTAAAACCAGCGGCCATCTTGCCAGTTCACCACTTTTTACAACTGAATCCGAATATTTCTTCCCGATGCATTTCAGAAATTATGCATGATAACTCACTGATTGAAATAAACAAAAATTTTACGAAAACAGAACTAGAACCATGACAATGATTTTCTGGAAAGCGGAAACAAAATGCATGTCTTCACTCGATCATAGTTTTTTAGTGACTTTAGCAGAAAAAAGAGGCTAAAAAGAGAAAATGATGCCTCTTACAATAGGGAGTCACAGGCACCCCAGGATCCCACTAAATACCGTGTCACAGGAGTGCTAACATTCTCACAGACCTTACAGCTGCAAAAGGAGGTCTAAAATCTACCCTGGCTTTAAAGATACAAATACTAACTCAGTTTCTACTCAGTTACATTATCAGAATTTGTAAAAGAAATTAGAAAATAATTTCACGCGCGTGAAAGGCTGGGTCGGTATTGCCTCGAATTGCACTTTGAGATTGTATTTGGGGACAAATTTAGACCGTACCCCAGTTTTCTGTGTAACCTTGTAAAGAAAGAAGAAATAGTGTCCCGAAAACAGTCGCATACTACGATTTAGTGACTGTTTGGTCGATATATGTACAACAGCTCAGATTAGGTATCTGCAGATCTCCTTCACTTTAGTCAGTGCCGCAGTAGCGGAGATAACCTCCATGATATGGTGTACTGTGAAGATAGTATACAATGTATTCACTACAATTCCTCACTTTGATTTGGGTTTGCCACTCACAACATCCTGCATTGTAACTAAAACAGACTTGTCTTGTGACAATACCATCAGTTACTTCAGGATGAGAACCATTTAACCAGCCGGGTGCAGCGGTGTTACACTTCGCTATAGGCGGACATGAAGTAGTCATCATACTACCTGCGTCGCCTTGGAAACGAAACCATCCTGGACCGAGATTCGTGTCATGTTTAGCGGGCTCAACCAGATGAAATGATGGTTTCCTGTCAGCATCGGTCAGAGATGTAAAGTTATAACATTCTAAAAAGAATAATGAGTTTATTGATTAGAAACCTAAAGTCGTAATAAAAGTTAGCCATAAATATTTTTCTACCCACAATTTGCGAATTTGTAGGGATTGTCAATATACTGACATGTGTTATTGACCAATTTCTTGTTTGCGTTTTTGTGAACCGAGACGAATTCGAGGTCAATAACAACACAAAGGAGAACGAGACCAATATTCAGCCGTCTTTGACCGAACAAGTTTGGTCAGTAAGAGAATTTTTCTTGCGGGACGAACGCGGGAAATCCCGAGCAGGCAAGTTGGGCTCATCTTGCCCGCTCGGGTAGCCAATCAGAACGCAGAATTCGCTTCATCTTTCCCGCTTGCGGATTCAGCCATATAATATTGCTTGTTAGAATTTTGTGCCTTGTCTTGGTCTTGTTTCGTGGCTGATGGACCCAGTATTTCAGCCTTTTTTATTCCCATCCCAGAGAGTCCTTAGAGGCTTACCATGGTAGAAACTTTTTGAAATTTTTCAAAGAAAACCGTTTTTTTCTTCAGATGTCTGTTAAACGGAAAGAATTAGTAACCGTTAGGCACACAAAAGCTGACATATTAACCGTTCTCCGTAAATACCTCCACCCCATTGAGACCCTCAGATCACGGTTCAACAGCCCAACATTTTACATGTTTTAAGTATGTTAATGAACAATAACAGGAGCCGATCACCAAAAGTCCCAATATGTGATATAACATTGAGACAACCCTTTCCTGTTTTCTGACAATAATAACGATAAACCTGAATAGTAAGTTATCACAAGAGTGTTTTATATTCATACTTGAAGAACGTGGAAAATACTAACAGACAACTGTCTCAAACTGAGTCAGGGATAAAGTAATTGCACCTAGTCATCCGAGTCATTGACGAGAGCCTTCAAATCAAAGATAGGAACAAATCCAGAACCAATAACAGATAGAAATTTATGGATCCACATTTTGCCATATTGTTGTGTGCAAATCGATTATTCCGAAACAATAGCTATCAAGACGCACATAAATTCAAAACAGGTATTAAACACATTATTCGAAAGTGGTCAGATACATTAAATATTAGTTCGTCACGATCGTTCTTGTAAACGCAATTGTGAACATGTTTATACCCAAATGATCAAAATATTATATGAGAGCTTCTACTAGAAATAAACCTTACTTCGAATAAATGAGCTAAAACGGGTAAAAGCTATAAATAAAGTATAAATATTGTTACATGGTGTTGTTGTGTTTCTTTCTCCGAAGTTTAAGCGCGATTTGATTTGTATAACATCCCGCAGTATAACTAATACACAATCAGGTAAGATGATGTTATACTGATCCAATCGCGCTGGAACTTCGTAGAATAAAACACAGCGACACCAGGTAACAATATTTATGCTGATAACTTTCACCTGTTAAGTTCGCTTAAAATTAACGCGTTTTATTTCCCAAACAAACTCTCATATTACGCTTGGGCCACCCGTGTACATATAACGCAGTCATATCTCCTCTACCAACTGTGTTTATATCGAATAAAAATTTGAAGTTTATAGTTGATTAATTACTTTTGCTATTGTACAAAATATTACTGTAACTGCCTTAATGATACGTACTTTAAACAAAACTACAAATCGTTTTAATAGGATTTTACCTGATGTATTCACTGTGCAGTTTGTCTTTCCATCACCTATGTATCCATGGTTACAGGAGCAATTAAACGAACCCAATGTATTCACACAGGAAGCCAAACTAGGAAGGCAATCATGGACTCCATCGTCACATTCATCGATATCTGTAAGAACAAAATGATTTTTGACAGTTTGATCTGAATCTCATTGTCAGTTTCGTGATCTTGCATAGGGTTTGCATACAGAACGCTTCAAGAGAAACTAAAATCAAACTCAACAGACGAAAACACGAAATTAAATGATACAATTCTTTAAAGTGTATGTCACCATACAAAAAATTATTCATCTGTATCATAATCTAGTCATCTACTGTAGAAGGAAACTTTGGGAAACTGCTCGCACCAGTCCCTCGCTCCTGGATCATGCTTCACAGAGGGAGCACATTGACAAAGGAATAGTGCATTTATCAATGAGTCAATGAGTCATTTTCATTCTACGCTTAATAAAACCTTGCATAAAAGATTGTCCCTTTTAATAAAGCTTCATTTTATTTCATAATGTTTTATTTCCTGGTAAACCGCCATGGTGAAATCCTAGTAAACAGAGCTCGCCCAAAGCAACACTCCCAACTGGCTGGCTCCGTTTGTCGTATATCAAATCTAACACTAGCTAACAGTTTTTCCTGATTAACACCTCAGCCGGTCTGTTTCTACCAGCATTATCATCGTTCTTCTGCTGCAGTTGTAAGTAAGTCTATTGAATTATTCAAATTAGTATTAATACGGCTCACATTTACCCTTCTCGCAGTTTTCTCCAGTGTAGCCAGATGCGCAAACACATCCGTACCTTTTGTCGGTGTATTTAAAATAGCACTTTCCGTTGTTAAGACAAGGATGGGTGTCGCAGATATTCTGAGTGAAAAAAAAATATAAGCAAACTATACTCCTTTTCCTAACATTCACATGTACAGTTTTCCCTTAGACGATAAATGTTTTTACATCCAGTATTTAGTACAGTACATTTTGTTTGTTAGGACTTGCTGTTTGTTGGTTTTACCGAGACAGGTGATATTGATTTGGCTTATGTTTGTTCAAGCGTAAGGTGGCTCGATAGGGTTTTTCAGGGTCAATACCTCCCAAGTTTGCGTATAGACTACGTTGCTATTAACAAAGATTTAGAAAAATTATCAGCACAGCTGTATTAGATAAATTTGTTATGATCAGGGTTTCCATGACTTCGGAGTTGTCATAGCAACGAAATGACATCATTAGCTATTATACTTGCAGCCGTATTTTTCGGCACTGGGGCCTTTTTTACCAAAACTGTTCACGAGATCCTTTTCCTCCAATATAGCTACCTCGAAGTTCGTGAAGTTTGAGCAAAATCCATGAAAGCGTTTCCGAAATATTTTGAGATAAAATTTTCATGGCTAGATAGTGGCTCGATATATGATGCATTACAGGTATTAAATTCGTTTTACAAAAACATTTACCTACTTTCTCAAAATTATTGAAAATGGTCCAGAGACATTAAACTAAAGCTGCAGTGAAATCTTATAGCATTGATTGGTTGGCCATGAATAGGGCTAGGATAGAGATGGGATAAAACTTGATTTTTTCTAAGATCTACGGTTACGAAGATGAAGATGAAGTCGAAAAAGTTTGGTTTTTTCATCAGTTCTTTAAACCTCTTAACATTGTAATATAGTATCCTCATCTCAAGTATTAAATATTATGGACATCAACAGTTATGTGTCGCAAAAAGAGATGAAAAACCTAGATTGGTTTGTTCTCCTCGCTATTAAAAATTTCATGTGATATCTTTCTCTCGCTACCCTAAAAGAGAATAATGAAATTCGTTGTTGCTTTTTTCTTCCTTCGTCTTCCAATAACCAAGGCAACTATTAATTTTCAGTTCCCTCTTGCCATCAAAGCAGAGTGGCCGAGCTGCGATTAGAGCGCTGGAATTGTGATCCGGAAGAGCCGAGTTCAATCTTCTCTCTTGTGCTCTTCTCTAACCACTAAGCGGATTTGTTCTCGAGTTCATCTCTCGGATACGCTTGTAAAAAGCTAACTGGTTTACCTGCGGCCAGTTGGGATCCTTAACCTTGTGGACCACAATAAAAACTACTCGTTTACCAGTAATTTTGTTGCCCTAATAAATTCACCTTTTTCATATAATTTAGTAAATGGTTAGGGTTAGTGAGTTTTATAAGCGAGAAAATTTTACCATCGACCAACTACTAAACGCTTCTATAAGAGGAACTTTAAAAAAGATTGTTTTTATTTTAGTTTAAGATAAAAGAAGTTTCACTCACCGGAATATGAAAGTGATGAAATTCCTTGCTGGTGATGAATTTTTCTGAGTTGTTATGCTTGTCCGATGGGAGTAGTTCACAGAGAAATTTTCCGTTGACATCAGGGAAGGTAGCCATGTTGTAGGAGAAACATGAGGGGATGTTTAGACAGGCGAAGGCGCAATCGTCTTCTTCTTGAATAAGATTCCGTCCAACACTGGTGATGTTCAGGTAGGAAAATTCATTCATCATGAAGTTAACATATAAAAATTCACAAATGGATCCCTCGCCGAAAGCTTTTTTCAGAGAAAACGAACAAATTGAGATTATAAGAAATATAAGACAAAAATATACCCGACTTAGAACAATGTGAAAAAGAATTCAGAGTCCGTGTACCTTCACAGTCATTTGGAAGGGTTGAAAATATCCCCATTAAGAACAAGTAGTTTCTCAGAACTGCAGGGTAATTGTTCATCTTTCTTCGCCTCTTTTTCTTCCTGTGCAATTCTCTTGCTTGTCTGTGTTTAAATAAATAACTTATTAACTACATCACTTAAGTGCGTTTGGTGTGTAACCTTAAACTACGGCAACGGGACACAAAGGGACAAAAAAACAATTTCCATTATTATCTAACTAACAATTCCGTGTGACAACCCAACTCTCGACAAAAAAGCGAGCGGTTAATGCTTAAGAGCGACTCCGCGTAAATATCAACTAGACGTGGAAGTAGTCAAAAAATGACCTGGCCTCAGACTCGGCCAGAATAAAGCCCTATGAGCCCTAGTTACAAAATCGTTGGTTTAAGTACGATCGAGTGAATAATATTTTTTTAACGAATTTTTCTCTTCCCGAGGCCTAAAATGGGCAAAAATCATGCAAAATTAGAGTCATATTCAGTAACTCGTACATTTTAAAATAAAGTTGGCTAGTAAAATATAATGCCACTTCACATTTTTACTATCTTTCCTCTATAATTTTAACTGATTAGTTCGCGATTTGGTCAACAAGAGATTTTTTAAGAAATTTTCAAAGTTGTTGACTCAAAATCGCGTAATCAACCGTCAAAATTTAGCACTTTTTCACGAGCTAAAAAAGCGGATTGGTACATGGCTTTGAACACCAAGGCTTGTTTAGTCTGAAAGAGCATTCTTTTTTCTTCAAATTAGTGAAAGAAGATTTTTGGGTAAATGAAATCACGAGCGCTGACAAAGCGAAGCAAATGTAAATGTTATAGTAAAAACGGGCGAAAAAACGTGACCTCCGACCGAAGCACAACCAAATGCGAATTACGATAGGCGCCAAACCTTTAATTATTCGGTAACTTCTCGAAACAATATTGGTCCGAAACCGGTATAGATTTTTTTAAATAAAGCTGAGTTAAAGTATTAAGTGTCAAAAAGTCCACAAAGAGTAAAAAATACAACAAAAGTCACGAGTATTAAATCTGTTCCGTTTTCTGAGTTTTATGCAGCGATTTATGCGATTTAACGAATTAACAATTTTTAATCCAACGATACCCACCTGAGCTGTGTTAGTTTAAGAGTCCATAGAACTTCTCAGAAGATTTCTCGGAAAGACCTCCAGGAGGAAATGAATGAAGAATTTGAACTTATAACTGTAAAAGTTTCACTTGCCGCCACGAGAAAACGAAAACAACTGTCGAACTGCCACAGGCAAACCAGCTTTCAGTGCAGTCATGCAAAGCATGTCACGTCACGTAATTCTGCCCCGCGCATTTGGAAAGGAGGGAAGAAATTCTTCCATGCTGTGCGCTAAAACATTTATGACACAAAACTAGCTTTGGACTGTATCTTTTCTAACTAGTTAAAGAAAAGAATAACTTTTCCCCTGTTTTTGCCCGAGGAACGCAGTGCACTTCTTTTATTTTATCTGCTGTTTATAATTATTGTGTTTCAAGTTCAGAACGTGCATCTGTAGTTAGCAATTGGTGTGTTCGAATTACCGAATGCTGTTGAAAGGATATCAAAGGGCACCAAAGCAGTGGCGGATCTAGGGGGATGGTCCGGTGAATCCAAGTCCCCCCCCCCCCCCCCCTCATCAGACCTGATACTTGTTTGAGACTAAAATCCTTATAACGATAGGATTGTATATCACTGTTTAACTGGTTGAATTTTTTAATGAATCGCGTGCCACCAAACTAAATTCCATCGATATTCAAAAATGTGATTGTCTTTGGGTACCCTTCGTAGTCTGTGTATTTCCCGGGCCAACGGCAACTGGCTTTCACAGATTGAGAAACACGTAGTCGTCTCTCGCCTTCTCAGTGACTACTGGGAGGGGGTGTGGGGAAAAGTAATTTCCATTCAACAGTCCTTTCTGAACCAAAATTTGGACCTCCCCCCACCCCAATGAAAAATTCTTGGATCTCCCCCTGCAAATATGTTACTCTGAGTTCGGAGCCAATCAAGGCTTATGCTGGCGTGTGCAAGTAAATTAATTTTTTTCGAGTTATATTAGAGGCTCACTTGTAGGACGAAAAACAGTATAATTTTATTTATGTAATATGAAAATTGTGCTGATCATGAGTATCCTAGAGGAACAAGAGACATGTTTGTTGCGAGCCGTTTCTAATCATTCGGTTTCCTGTGGTTCGGTGGTTCCTTGTGTTGAAACATCCCCACTAAAAGCCAACAACAGGGAATGAGCTCTTCGGAAGCCAATGAACTAGTGGCCACATCCGGATCTCAAAAAAAGATTGCGTAAGTTGAAAGGACAAATCGAAGGAACTGATCGACGAAAAGTGAAAATGACAAGCTAAGAAGATTGAGGGGAAAAATAATAACAGATCAGTCCACTGGGTTTAAAATTGTTTCGCCTGACATTTTATGTAAGCGAACGGGAATGACATATTTATTTGTTCTGGAGCGATGAATTTTTTTCAAAAGCACGTTTCATAGCAAAAATTTGCCAAAACTTTAACTGAGAGCCATTGCTAGATTCTATGGTATTTTTTCTCGTTCCTTTTCTTTCTAGTTCTGTTTGGTCACATGAACCGTGATATCAGCTTTTTAAGTTAAGATAACCATATTTAGGACGTTGTGGACATGTCTCATCAGTCGTGACAGATGAAACAGTTTATTACACTTGGGTTCAAATGTTTTTACGGATGGACCTTTATTACACTTGGATCCAGTTATTGCACGTGTGCCTTCCACAAGTTCCACTGACAAGAAATCCGGATCCATGAAGCGAATTTGGCCTAAGAGGCAACCAAACATTTAGCCTCCCTTGGTGGCTTAACAGGGGAGTCACGTTTTCCCATATTTCCTCCCTTACTTGAGACCAAGATATGTGTCATTTATACCAGTCTGTAAATAAAGCGAAGGGAAAATCAGAAAATTTAGGGTAACGTTGTTGAGATCAAAGGTGAAAAAAAAAAATCACAATTTTCGTTTGTGGGGAGGGAGAAATTACACATCCCCTAAAAACGCCTGCTCATCAAGTCCGAGGCGGAAGAGGCACCTTTGCCCTCAAGCGAGGGCAAAAATGAAACAGTCCAGAGCTAATTTTATTTCATAAATGTTTTAGCGCACGGCGTGGAATAATTTCTTCCCAAGACCCATTATGGCTCTTGTTTCTTGCTTCCTCCCCAAATGCGCTGGGCAGAATTACGTGACGTGACATGCTTTGCATGACTGCACTGAAAGCTGGTTTGCCTGTGGCAGTTCGACAGTTGTTTTGGTTCATTGCGGCGGCGGCAAGTGAAATTTTTACAGTTATAAGTTCAAATTCTTCATTCATTTCCTTCTGGAGGTCTTTCCGAGGAATCTTCTGAGAAGTTCTATGGACTCTGAACCAAACACAGTC
Organism: Porites rus; assembly: GCA_964035705.1. NCBI lineage: Eukaryota > Metazoa > Cnidaria > Anthozoa > Scleractinia > Poritidae > Porites > Porites rus. Next base: position 1,720,591 of record OZ038002.1, read on the forward strand.
CCAGGTGGGTATCGTTGGATTAAAAATTGTTAATTCGTTAAATCGCTGCATAAAATTCAGAAAACGGAACAGATTACTTGTGTCTTTTGCTGTATTTTTTACCGTTTTGTGGACTTTTTGACACTTAATACTTTAACTCAGCTTTTTTTAAAGAACCTATACACATTTCAGACCAATATTGTTTCGATAAGTTACCGAATAATTAAAGTTTGGCGCCTACCGTAATTTGCATTTGGTTGTGCTTCGGTCAGAGGTCACGTTTTTCGCCTGTTTTTAGTGTAACATTTACATTTGCTTCGCTTTGTCAGCGTTCGTGTTTTCATTTACCCAAAAATCTTATTTCGGTAATTTAAAGAAAAAAGAATGCTCTTTCAGGCTAAAAACGCCTTGGTGTTCAAAGCCATGTACCAATCCGCTTTTTTAGCTCGTGAAAAAGTGCTAAATTTTGACGGTTGATTAAGCGATTTTGAGTCAAAAACTTTGAAAATTTCTTAAAAAATCTCTTGTTGACCAAATCGCGAACTAATCAGTTAAAATTATAGAGGAAAGATAGAACAAATGTGAAGTGTCATTATATTTCAGTAGCCAACTTTATTTAAAAATATACAAGCCACTGAATATGACTCTAATTTTGCGTGATTTTTGCCCATTTCAGGCCTCGGGAAGGAAAAAATTCGTTAAAAAAATATTATTCACTCGATCGTACTTAAACCAACGATTTTGTAACTAGGGCCCATAGGGCTTTATTCTGGCCGAGTTTGAGGCCAGGTCATTTTTTGGCTATTTCCTCGTCTAGTTGATATTTACGCGAAGTCGCTCTTAATAATGTGGTGAATTCAGCTCAGTCATTTTACGTTCGTTTTCGAGAGCATAGCCTTTTATTTTTTCTGCTTAAAATGATTCTTGTATACCTAAATGCTGGAGAAGACTCTGTTAAGTAGTTTATATTTTCTTCCTAACAAAAATAGCCTCGTCCATTTATTAAATATTAACGAAATGCAGCTGAGAATGGATTTGAAAGATAGGTGGCCCTCAGTAGAGTTGTAAATTTTGTAAACTGCCTCAGGGCTTTTCATGGGTAATTACAACTCTACGTGGGGGATTTTTGCCAAACTGGTAATGGAGCAATTTGAATTAAATTACAACCTTATCTATTAGAATGTTGTTTTTCCAGCCCAGGCAAAATATTCTTATTTTTCCTACGATTTTATGCTAAAAATAAGATATTCTTGGATTGTTTTTAAAGACGTCAAAGAAAATGCTAAAATTCTGCATCAGACGTCAAATCCTGTCAGATGCAAAGACTAAAGGAAATCAACATGCCTGAAACCCATCTTCATGACCTCTCAATGTAAAGCCGCAGCTGGCAAAAATATTTTAAAATGACAAATTCAAGAATCCACAACATCATAATTTAACCGCTTGAAAGTAAAAAAACTGAACAAATGGCATTTTCACACGAGGTAAAAGTCGTGCAGGCCTACCGGCCGATCCATTCAAGGGGCACTGCATCAGTGACTATAAATTAACTCCAGGATTAGGGGAATAACATCTGAAAACTCAAAAGGTCAACAACCAGAAACCTATATCGATCTCCCAGTTCTGTTATCAGTTCTAGTATAGTGCTTATTAGGTGGACAAGTGGACAAAACCATAAAAATAACGCTTGATACTGTCCAAAATATAGAACAAGTAGCCTTATACTCTGCACGCGGAAGGCGGTCATTTTGCAACAGACGATTGCTTCACAAAAATCCGGTGGCCCGTCTCCACATTAAACATGAAGAAGCTAGAATATCTCGACAATTTTTTTAAGACCGGAAAACATTTTTCACGAGAGATATTCCAAAGTGAAGATGGTAACAAAAAGCAGAATTCCCCAAAAATTGACACGTACATCAAAAGAAAAATCTCGCTTTCTCTAACATTTCAAATCCATTTTTCATCACCCTATGCAGAGGATCTCAATGGGTTGGTGGCTTTTACGGTTAGCGGCTAAAATTTTGGCTCTTTTACGGCTATCGGTTAAAAGTTAATAATTAATTTCTTTTGTTTCAAACAGTTAAATATTACTCAACGTGTATTTTTTGTATCTTTAAAGCAGATGAAATAAGCTATTCTTTTGAAAAATTTTAACATTTGATCGATCATACTTTTTATAAAGTATTCCACTTCTAATATTATTTTACGCATAGAAATGTCAATAGTCAATTTGAAAATATACTTTGTCAAAAAGCAAAAGCAGACACACGAACGCCCAACTCAAGGCAGGGGATCGACATTCATTTATAACAGAAATCCGTTTTCACACTAGAGACAGATTATTTGTGTGAGAAGGGTTATTCGAGTCAGATAGGTAATACGTCTTAATTTGAAAATGAAATGATTTTAATTTTGAATGAACAATCCGCCTGACTTTATCCGTTAATTTTGACGGACAGTTTGAAGATGGATTATCCGTTTCAGATAGCCTGTGTACAGCCGCCCTCTCCCCTCAGAAAAAATCGGAGAAAAGGGTGTCTGTGGGGGAGGGGGACGACTGTACAGAGGATCTCAATGGGGTGGTGATATTTACGGTTATCGGCTAAAATTTTGGCTCTTTTACGGCTATCGGCTAATTTTTTTCAGTTACGGTTAACAAAAAAGTTAAAAATTAACTTCTTTTGTTTCAAAAAGTTAAATATTAATTAACCTGTATTTTTTGTATCTTTAAAGCAAAATGAAGGTCTTCAGGTCATCTCGGGATCTGAAACAAGCTATTCTTTCGAAAAATTTTAACATTTGATAGATCGTACTTTTTATAAAGTATTCCACTTCTAATATTATTTTGCACATAGAAATGTCAATAGTCAATTTAAAAATAATCTTTGTGAAAAAGCAAAGCACACACGCGAACGTCCAACTCAAGGCCGGGCGTGGAATTCATTAGTAATGGTAACAGGACTGAGTGGAGTCCAATTCGGTCTGTAATCATACGAGTGATTAACAAAATCGGACGACCGCGTAGCGGGAGTCCGATTTGTTTAATCACGAGTATGATTACAGACCGAATTGGACGACACGAAGTTCTGTTACCAATTAATCATAACTTTAACAAAATTTGTGATATATAGGGCTCTTTTGAAATCAAAACACAAGAAATTCCAAGATTTTTTCGCTAGCTATGAAAAAAAAAGCCATTTAAGCGCGCGCGTGATGGCGCGTACTGTCCAATTACTTAGGCATGACGCGTACTGTCCTATTAAACTGTCCTATTAAGGCTGAAATCAGGGCAGTTGAGAACCAATCAGATTTGAGAATTTTGTTATAGTTATGATTACAACAGAAATGGCCGTTTTCACACTAAAGACGGAGGATTATTCGTGTGAGACGGGTTATCCTTTTGATGATTCGCGTCAGATAGGTAAATACGTCTTAATTTGAAAATGGAATAGTTTTAATTTTGAATGAACAATCCGCCTGACTTTAGGGAAAGTTCATTTAATATGACAAGGGGGGGGGGGATGAAGATATTGAGGGGGGGCTCCGAAAATTTTTAGACACCCGAACGGGGGGCTCTGAAAAAATTGTTGCGCTAGGAGGAGGGGCTCCGAAAATTTGTATACTTCAAAACCAACACATGACATCATCATACAGATCGGATGGTTTTCAACTCAACAAGTTAATGACCTGTGCAACTCAGCGATATCACGTGGTTTACAGATATAACAAATATAGTCTCAGTAATTATTACACTCTTGTTCATCCTAAAAATGCTTTAGAAAATTGTATCACAACTGTATCTCAAGTTTGTCATAGTATAAACCATTGAAGACAATAACGGTAAATATATTTAATACAGTCTAGCGATCTTTTTTCAGGGGAGCAAAGGAATTGAAGGAGGAGGGGTGGGGGGGGGGGCTCTGAAATTTTTTCGACTACCAAGGAGGGGGCTCCTAAAAAATTGAACCGCTAGCGAGGGGGGCTGCTAAAATTTCAAGCTTCGAGTTTCAATATCTTCATCCCCCCCCCCCCTCCTTGTCATATTAAATGAACTTTCCCTTATCTTTCAATTTCGACGGACAGTTTGAAGACGGGATTATCCGTTTCAGATAGCCTGTGTACAGCCGCCCCCTCCCCTCAGAAAAAAAATCGGAGAAGGGGTGTCTGTCGGGAAGGCGGAAGGGGGTGACTGTACACAGGCTAGTCTCAGACGGATAATCCGTTTCTAGCTCTAGAAAACGGCCAATAACAATATTCCAGTGTCCAGTGTTTTTAATGATAGCGAAGGACTGTACGGAACCACTGTCAGCCGTTGCCTTGTCCGTAGGCCACATTATTCTGCGCGGCAAATGCGTTTCGGGTCACGTGTCCGAGCGAGTTTTTTTTCTCAGATACGCCACCGAAATACCCTGAGCGAGATTGCGTGGGAAGACGACGTACAGGGACTAGGCATGGCAATGTCTACCGAAGCTTCAGAGAAAAACAACTTGGAATTGTTGTTTACCGGCAACGTGTTTTACAAACAGTGGCATCTCTGCGTGTTGTTTCACTAGTACTTTGAGGGCACGACCTCCTGAAAATCTCATATATTAATCCCCAGCAAGAAGCCAGATTTTCACTATGGAAAAAATTAGTTCACCGAGAGAGCGGTGGAAATGGAGCCTAGGTCTAGGTCAACACCTAAAAGGCGCTTGGTCTAACGTACGTACGGAGTTCAAGTACCCGGGAAATAAAAAACGCAACCATAAGTGAGTTTAGCACCTTCCTTAAAATCAACAAATCTAGGGAACAATTTATTTTACGGTTAACTCTTTTTTACCCTATCTACGGCTAACGGTTAAAATTTTTCAATTTTTACGGCTACAGACTAAATTTTTGGCCGTTTTACGCCTATCGGTTAACCCCATTGAGACCCTCTATGCAAAAGCCTTCTAGGTTGTTGTGTTACAAAAAGAGGAGCAAAGACTGCTGGAAAACGCGAAACACAGCAGATTTCCACGCCAATTCGAATCCACTCGAGGATATTTCTAACGCCACCGAAATGCCTTGACCGAGACTGCGTGGGAAGACGCCGTACAGGGACTAGGCATGGCATGGCAATGTCTACCGCAGAGTCAGAGAAAAACAGGGAAATGTTGTTTATCGGCAACGTGTTTTACAAACAGTGAGATCTCTGCGTGATGTTTCACCAGTTTTTCGAGGGCACGACCTTCTGAAAATCGCAAATATTAATCCCTAGCAAGAAGCCACACTTTCGCGATGGAAAAAAAATTAGTTCCCCGAGAGAACGGCGGAAATGGAAATGGGTGTTGGTCAACACCTAAAAGGCGCTTTACCTAACGTGCGTACGGAGTCACAACAGCCGGGAAATAAAAAACGTAACCATAAGTGAGTTTAGTACCTTCCTTAAAGGTAGCAAATCTAGGGAACAATTTCTTTTACGGTTAACTCTTTTTTACCCTATTTACGGCTAACGGTTAAAATTTTTCAATTTTTACGGCTATCGACTTAACTTTTGGCCGGTTTACACCTATCGGTTAACCCCATTGAGACCCTCTGTACACGGGCTGGTCTCAGACGGACAATCCATTTCTAGCTCTAGTGTGAAAACGGCCAACAACAAAATTCCTGTGTCCAGTGTTTTTAATGATAGCGAAGGACTGTACAGAACGACTGTCTCCGTTGCCTTGTCTGTAGGCCTCATTATTCTGCGCGGCAAATGCGTTTCGGGTCACGTGTCCGAGCGAGTTTTTTTTCTCAGATACGCCACCGAAATACCCTGAGCGAGATTGCGTGGGAAGACGACGTACAGGGACTAGGCATGGCAATGTCTACCGTAGCTTCAGAGAAAAACAACTTGGAATTGTTGTTTACCGGCAACGTGTTTTACAAACAGTGGCATCTCTGCGTGTTGTTTCACTAGTACTTTGAGGGCACGACCTCCTGAAAATCTCATATATTAATCCCCAGCAAGAAGCCAGATTTTCACTATGGAAAAAATTAGTTCACCGAGAGAGCGGTGGAAATGGAGCCAAGGTCTAGGTCAACACCTAAAAGGCGCTTGGTCTAACGTACGTACGGAGTTCAAGTACCCGGGAAATAAAAAACGCAACCATAAGTGAGTTTAGCACCTTCCTTAAAATCAACAAATCTAGGGAACAATTTATTTTACGGTTAACTCTTTTTTACCCTATTTACGGCTAACGGTTAAAATTTTTCAATTTTTACGGCTATAGACTAAATTTTTGGCCGTTTTACGCCTATCGGTTAACCCCATTGAGACCCTCTATGCAAAAGCCTTCTAGGTTGTTGTGTTACAAAAAGAGGAGCAAAGACTGCTGGAAAACGCGAAACACAGCAGATTTCCACGCCAATTCGAATCCACTCGAGGATATTTCTAACCCGCCGTGCTGTGACGTCAGACTATTGTTTCGCACATTTCCAAAAGCTCTGGACGATTTAGGCAAGCCTAAAGGCAAAGCTTCCGTTTAAATAATCATGAATATCGAATAAAGTTCGATCACAATAGTAGGCTTGGAAAATAATTCTGCCCAAACTACAGTTACACCTCTTTTGCGAATTATTGGTTAGGCCCTAAAAAGCTGCTTTTGAAATTCACGATCAGCCCTTCAGGGTCCTTCAGAGGCAGGCATTTTACAGGTTATGATTTCTAGGGTCGATGTCTAGCCCCCGAAATGACCCCGACACCGAATTGATCCCCAACCCTGAAACGATCCCCAATTCGACCCCGAAATGATACCGACTTCGAAATGATCCCCATTTCTCTTCACACCGACTCCGAAATGATCCCCAATTAATTCTTGGAATGGCGGGAATGGTACTGCGTTCGGGAATTATTACAAGTTCGTTGTAGAGTTTACGTTCTTGAATCCCATTTAACATTACATTACAGTTTGTGCGATTTTTTAGCGCTTTTGTCATGTAATGGCCTTTATGTCTACTTAGCGTTTTCAACATCATTTTAAAATTTTAAAAAGTGTTAAAACACCATTTTAAAAATTCATTATATAAGGCATGCAGTTTTCTCTATAACCTGGACTATAATCACCTAATTATAATAAAAAAATATAATGTTTCTTGATGTTATCATGCAGTTGCACTAGTATTACTAAAAATACACTAGACTTTGTAAATAAATAATATTTTCGTTTAACCCAGTTGAAAGTGTAATTCCAAATTAATGTCATTAAAGAATGCGGGCAAGTGAAGATTTTTTAGTGAAACTTTAATTAATGTTGTGCCTTTTGTTCAATCCTAATCTAGGATACCATTCCATTCCAAGAACTAATTGGGGATCATTTCGGGGTCGACGTGAGGAGAAATATAGGGACCATTTCGAGGTCGATTTGGGGATCATTTAAGGGTTGGGGATCATTTCGGAGGCTGTACATCGATCTTTCTATCTAAAGGGAAAACCTAAGTCCAAAATTAATTGCGCCGATTTTTTTTTTCCATTCCCCATAAGACCTCCGTAAGCTTAAGTTTCCTTTCCGCGGGCCGACGAACCGTTACGTGTAAATCATCAGCCTTTAAATATATACACCACGATATCTGAGAGTAACTTTTACAAATTTCCCTCTGGGGATAGAGCTAGGACAGCAAATAATTTATTATTTAACATTTTTCCCTACCAATGACCATAATTCTGCAGTCTGCGCGGTACGTAGTGCATCCAGCAGTGCATCCACCGGGTATAACTAAAGCGTAAACAGACGCATACAACTTCATTCCAGCGAAATTCCAAGCCAGAAAGACAGGAAGCACAACGCAGAATTCTTGACCGACATTAAAAACATAAAATTCTATGAAACTTGTACAAAACTACAGCTTTTTAGTCAAGAGGGCGATATTTGTTCCTTTTTTGGCCAGTTTCGCGTTTGGAAATATGGTGAATACTAGATGAAAGTACTTCGAAGCAGAACTTCGCTCAAAGCTTTCTTTTTTGTGAGTTCAGAATGGCCTGCATTTGTGTTAAGCATTCTTATATCTTGTACTTTGCGCTTGCGCAGTTGGTTCGGAATAGCTTAGTTGCGTTTTACTGCTCGAATTCGCCTTCTTAATACGTGACACCACGGCCCGGGGGCACCACGGTGCATTACAGCTCTCCGGTTGGCTTGATTAGCTCAATCACTCAATGGATAGAGCATTACGTCCAGTAGCTTCCAGTCATCGCAAAAGTCTGCAGGGTTCGATTCCCAGTCAAGCCTAAATTTTTTCAGGGTCTTTTGTCAACAGCTTCAGTTGTTTATTCAACTGCGACGATCATGTTCACTTTTATGTCCTGGTTACTGACTCACAACTAGACTTTCAGAAATGTCCTCCGTCTAATATCATATGGCGCAGCCTATAAAGTTTATTGTTGTTGTTGTTTGTTTGTTTGTTTCGGTAGAAGTTTTTTTGGGAAATGAAGAGGTGCAGTTAACAAATTAATGTGAACATAATACGGCGGTTTGCGGAATAGGCAGCTCCCGGCCTATAAGGTCGATACACATGAGGGGTTTTTCTCCCGGAGCATGCTCCAGGCTCATTTTGCACGTGTCAGTACACACGAGGGGGCGTTTTCAAGTTCGCTCAATTTGCCCCGGGAGTTTGCTCCCAAATAGTTTAACCGGTTAAATACCGTGGAGCATTTTGCGGGGTGGAAATTCTGCTCCTGAGGATGAAGTATACCCATGAAATCGTTGGTACACACGGAGGAGCTTTGCTTCCGGAGCGTGCCCCTGGAGCATGCTCCGGGAGGAAAATCCCTCGTGTGTATCGGCCTTTTAATACACTTTCGCCTAACAGGAGGTCATGACAATAGAACATATGCTCACCAAATATACTGATGTCCTGATTTTAATGGAAGAACTCTTTCCTCTTTCGGCGTTAGAATCATGCAATAGGAAAAGTGTGGGCTATGACATCAACGTTTTGCTTTCACTTCATTGTTTGAACCGAATCACATGAAAAGTTACAACGCTTTCAACTAAAATTTACGCTTTAAACACACCTACATACTTTATTAAACAACATATATACAGCAAGTGTTTGTATGACAAGCCCCACCCGACATAAGCTTTTCTAATCGAGTCAGGTGGGAGTAAAACTGCCATAACTAGCGAAATTACAATTCCATCAAACGATTTATCTAAAACTGTTGTAAATACAAGTACACAAATAATAACTATAAAGCATATGAAACACTTTTGAACTGAAGAGAAAATACTCTCACAAACACTCAAAAGGAAATAGCTTAAAACCAGCGGCCATCTTGCCAGTTCACCACTGTTTACAACTGAATCCGAATATTTCTTCTCGATGCATTTCAGAAATTGTGCATGATAACTCACTGTGATTGAAATAAACAAAGAATTTTACGAAAATAATTTTCTGGAAAGTGGAAACAAAATGCATGTCTTCACTCGATCATAGTTTTTTAGTGATTTTAGCACAAAAAAGAGGCTAAAAAGAGAAAAGGATGCCTCTCACAAATAGGGAGTCACAGGCACCCCAGGATCCCCCTAAATACCGTGCCACAGGAATGCAAACATTCTCACAGACCTTACAGCTGTAATAGGAGGTCTAAAATCTACCCTGGCTTTAAAGATACAAATACTAACTCAGTTTCTACTCAGTTACATTATCCGTATTTGTAAAAGAAATTAGGAAATAATTTCACGCACGTGAAAGGCTGGGTCGGTATTGCCTCGAATTGCACTTTAAGATTGTATTAGGGGAAAAATTTAGACCGTACCCCAGTTTTCTGTGTAACCTTGTAATGAAAGAAGCGATAGTGTCCCGAAAACAGTCGCATACTACGATTTAGTGACTGTTTGGTCGATATATGTACAACAGATCAGATTAGGTATATGCAGATCTCCTTCACTTTAGTCAGTGCCGCAGTAGCGGAGAAAACCTCCAGTTGGTGTACTGTGAAGATAGTATACAATGTATCCACTGCAATTCCTCACTTGGATTTGGGTGTCCCACCTACAACACTCATAGTAACTAAAACAGACTTGTCTTGTGACAATACCATCAGTTACTTCAGGATGAGAACCATTTAACCATCCGGGTGCAGCGGTGTTACACTTCGCTATAGGCGGACATGAGGTAGTCATCATACTACCTGCGTCGCCTTGGAAACGAAACCATCCTGGACCGAGATTCGTGTCTTTTTTGGCGGGTTCAACCAGATGAAATGATGGTTTCCTGTCAGCATCGGTCAGAGATGTGAAGTTATAGCATTCTAAAAAGAATAATAAATTTATTGATTAGAAAAGTTAGCCATAAGTATTCTTCCAGCCACAATTTGCGAATTTGTTGAAACTGTCAATATATGTGCGTTATTGTCCAACTTCTTTTATGCGTTTTTGTGAACCGACCGGCGAATTCGAAGTCAATAACAACGCAAAAGAGAGCGAGACCAATATCCAGCCAAAACGTTTCGTCAATAAGAGAATTTTTCTTGCGGGACGAACGCGGGAAATCTCGAGCAGGCAAGTTAGGCTCATCTTGTCCGCTCGGGTAGCCAATCATAACGAAGAATTCGCTTCATCTTTCCCGCTTGCGGATATTGCTTGTTAGAATTTTGTGCCTTGTCTTGGTCGAAACTTTTGAAATTTAGAAAAAAAAAATTGTTTTTTTTCCTTCAGATGTCTGTTAAACGGAAAGAATTATTAACCGTTAGGCACAAAAAAGCCGACATATTAACCGTTCTCCGTAAATACCTCCACCCCATTGAGACCCTCATATCAAGGTTCAACAGCCCTACATTTTACTTGTTTTAAGTATGTTAATGAACAATAACAGGAGCCGAACACCCAAAGTCCCAATATGTGATATAACATTGAGACACCCTTTTTCTGGCAATGATAACGATAAATCTGAATAGTAAGTTATCACAATAGTGTTTTATATTCATACTTGAAGAACGTGGAAAATACTAACAGACAACTGTCTTAAACTGAGTCGTGGATAAAGTCATTGCATCTAGTCATCCGAGTCATTGACGAGAGCCTTCAAATTAAAGATAGGAACAAATCCAGAACCAATAACAGATAGAAATTTATGGATCCACATTTTGCCATGTGTGCAAATCGATTATTCTGAAACAATAGCTATCAAGACGCACATCAATTCAAAACAGGTATTAAACACATTATTCGAAAGTGGTCAGGTACATTAAGTATTAGTTCGTGACGATCGTTCTTGTCAACGCAATTGTGAACATGTTCATACCCAAATGATCAAAATGTAATATGATAGTTTCTACTAGAAATAAACCTTACTTCGAATAAATGAACTAAAACGGGTAAAAGTTATAAATAAAGTATAAATATTGTTACATGATGTTGTTGTGTTTCTTTCTCCGAAGTTTTAGCGCGATTTGATTTGTATAACATCCCGCAGTATAAATAAAACACAATCAGGTAGGATGATGTTATGCTGATCCAATCGCGCTGGAACTTCGTAGAATAAAACACAGCGACACCAGGTAACAATATTTATGCTGATAACTTTCACCTGTTAAGTTCGCTTAAAATTAACGCGTTTTATTTCCCAAACAAACTCTCATATTACGCTTGGGCCACCCGTGTACATATAACGCAGTCATATCTCCTCTACCAACTGTGTTTATATCGAGTAAAAATTTGAAGTTTATAGTTGATTAATTACTTTTGCTATTGTACAAAATATTACTGTAACTGCCTTAATGATACGCACTTTAAACATAACTACAAAACGTTTTAATAGGATTTTACCTGATGAATTCACTGTGCAGTTTGTCTTTCCATCACCTATGTATCCATGGTTACAGGAGCAATTAAACGAACCCAATGTATTCACACAGGAAGCCAAACTAGGAAGGCAATCATGGACTCCATCGTCACATTCATCGATATCTGTAAGAACAAAATGATTTTTGACAGTTTGATCTGAATCTCATTGTCAGTTTCGTGATCTTGCATAGGGTTTACATACAGAACGCTTCAAGAGAAGCTAAAATCAAACTCAACAGACGAAAACACGAAATTAAATGATACAATTCTTTAAAGTGTATGTCACCATACAAAAAATTATTCATCTGTATCATAATCTAGTCATCTACTGTAGAAGGAAACTTTGGGAAACTGCTCGCACCAGTCCCTCGCTCCTGGATCACGCTTCACAGAGGGAGCACATTGACAAAGGAATAGTGCATTTATCAATGAGTCAATGAGTCATTTTCATTCTACGCGTAAGTTAAAACCTTACATAAAAGATTGTCCCTTTTAATAAAGCTTCATTTTATTTCATAATGTTTTATTTCCTGGTAAACCGCCATGGTGAAATCCTAGTAAACAGAGCTCGCCCAAAGCAACAATCCCAACAACATCAATAAGACTCGATTCGCAAAGGCGCTTGAAACATAAATGACATAATACCACTACTAACACCATTTGTCGTCATTCTTTATTCATCCATCAATTATTTATTGACGCAACACCAGAAGAAGGAGTCGGGGTTCGATTCCCTGGCGATTTTGACGGGCTGGCTCCGTTTGTCGTATATCAAATCTAACACTAGCTAACAGTCTATTCTGATTAACACCTCAGTCTGTTTCTTACAGCATTATCATCGTTCTTCTGCTGCAGTTGTAAGTAAGTCTATTGAATTATTGAAAGTAGGCTCACATTTACCTTTCTCGCAGTTTTCTCCAGTGTAGCCAGATGCGCAAACACATCCGTACCTTTTGTCGGTGTATTTAAAATAGCACTTTCCGTTGTTAAGACAAGGATGGGTGTCGCAGATATTCTGAGTGAAAAAAAAATATAAGCAAACTATACTCCCTTTCCTCACATTCACATGCACAGTTTTCTTAGACGATAAATGTTTTTACATCCAGTATTTAATACAGTACATTTTGTTTGTTAGGACTTGCTGTTTGTTGGTTTTACCGAGACAGGTGATATTGATTTGGCTTATGTTTGTTCAAGGTTAAGGTGGCTCGATAGGGTTTTTCAGGGTCAATACCTCCCAAGTTTGCGTATAGACTACGTTGCTATTAACAAAGATTTGGAAAAATTATCAGCACAGCTGTATTAGATAAATTTGTTATGATCAGGGTTTCCATGACTTCGGAGTTGTCATAGCAACGAAATGACATCATTAGCTATTATACTTGCAGCCGTATTTTTCGGCACTGGGGCCTTTTTTACCAAAACTGTTCACGAGATTCTTTTCCTCCAATATAGCTACCTCGAAGTTCGTGAAGTTTGAACAAAATCCATGAAAGCGTTTTCGAAATATTTTGAGATAAAATTTTCATGGCTAGACAGTGGCTCGATATATGATGCATTACAGGTATTAAATTCGTTTTACAAAAACATTTACCTACTTTCTCAAAATTGTGCCAAAAGATATGTTTTCAGTTTTTTTTTTTTTTTTAATTAAAACTGGTTAAAGATGGTGTCTTCAGCAAATTTAGTGGTAGTGAGTTCCACAGTTAATTAAGGGGGCGCATACTGAAAAAGCATTTCGCATGTTTACAGCATTGTAAGACTTTTTGCCTGTCCCAGTTTTTCTTAGCACCAATGTGCGTTATTAAAAAGACCATAAGAAAATGGTCCAGAAACAATAAACTAAAGCCGCAGTGAAATTTTAAAGCACTGAGTGGTTGGCCATGAATAGGGCTGGGATAGAAATGGGATAAAACTTGATTTTCTCTAAGATCTACGGTTACGAAGATGAAGATTAAGTCGAAAAAGTTTGGTTTTTTAATCAGTTCTTTAAACCTCTTAACATTGTAATATAGTATTCTCATTTCGAGCGAATATTATGGACGTCAACAGTTATGTGTCGCAAAAAGAGATGAAAAACCTAGATTGGTTTGTTCTCCTCGCTATTAAAAATTTCATGTGATATCTTTCTCTCGCTACCCTAAAAGAGAATAATGAAATTCGTTGTTGCTTTTTTCTTCCCTTGTGTTCCAATAACCAAGGCAACTATTAATTTTCAGTTCCCTCTTGCCATCAAAGCAGAGTGGCCGAGCGGCGGTTAGAGCGCTGGAATTGTGATCCGGAGGGGCCCAGTTCAATCTTCTCTCTCTTCTCTGACCGCTAAGCGGATTTGTTCTCGAGTT
>OZ038002.1:1749700-1782200 GCA_964035705.1 Porites rus
ATTCTCCTTAAAAGCAATATTGCATGAGGAATTATGCAAGGTAATTTGACACTGCCAACTGTTTTAACTGTAGGTCATTAATGTTAAATGAAAGGGACAAATGCACGAAGTTGTTTTCGTCAAGAAGTAGCGTTTGAAAGAATTGTGAAACATTTAGTTAATAGGGTAATTTTAATCGCTTGAAAATATGAAAAAATAATGTTACTCTCTACAACGAACGTATATTAAGTGAGCATCAGAATTTCTCACGGTACGCTCTTGCTTCTCTCCTTTTGTGGTTACTCATAAACATTGCGATGGCCTGTTCGTCATTGCGATCTGCAACAAATCTATACATAGTCGGAAGCACAGCTTTTTAGCAGTTTCTCTAGTTCAGCAAATTTTAAGGTACCCATGTTAAATTTCCTAATTATGACATTCAATTTGAGCAAACGTAAGGACGGGGCAATGCCAAGTTGGTCTGCTCATTTGCATCTCATGATCAATTACTCATACAAAAAAATTGTGGAAGTTTTCGTTCCATCCACATTTAATCTTCAGGAAAAAGTGTTATAAACGAATATATACTTCATCAATCACTTTTGCAGCGCGATTTTGATAATAATAATAATAATAATAATAACGTCTTTATTAAAAAGCATCCGATAAAACAACATATCTGATACTACAGTAAAAATATATATTGATAGAAAAAAAAATTACAATGATTAAGACGAATAAAAAAGATTAAATTGATTAAAAATACATTTGGGGTACTTACACAGCTAGATTATATTTAAAAATTAATCTATTAAAAAAGCTATCTTTGAAACGTTCAGTGTTAATGCTGGGCCTGACAATGGATTTCCTTCGAAGGTTTGCAATACAGTCTTTGTACCTTGGGAGCAAGCTTTTTAATGGATGGTCATCGCGTTTGAGGTTATAAAAAAGGCGTCTGTCGCTTTTCTCCAAAAGTTCATATATGTTGTAATTGACCGACGTATAACGCCTCTTATAGCATCTTTTTAAAAACCTTTGTATAACAGTAAGTTCGGAAACACTTGCAGCATAAACTGAAAGACCGTATAATAACTTAGGGATCACAATTGAATTAAAGAGGTGGTCTATTTCATCTTGTGTATATCCTTCTTTACGTAGGCTTCTGATGACAAATAAACACTTGTTGGCTTCATGGAGCTTGGCCTTGACATGCAAGCCAAACTTACAATTACCTTGAATTGTGACGCCTAATAAAGAAATGTTATTGTATTGTTTGATATTGTGAGACATTGGGTAGACTGTTGAATTGCCTCTCTTACGCATAATTAGCTCCTTACATTTACTAGTGTTACAATGCATGTCATTTGCAACAGTCCAATCCATAAACTTGGACAAGGCAATGTCAGATATATCCGGGGAATCTTTAGTAATCGTGACTAAGACGGTTGAATCGTCTGCATATTTAAACAAGGATATATCTTTGTACCCATCTATCTCTAGGTCATTCAAAAATATGTTGAAAAGATATGGGCCACTGACACTTCCCTGTGTTGTTCCCTTGTTAACAATTTTCCACTGGCATGCAAATTATTAAAAATCACCCTTTGTTTTCTACCTTCGAGAAAGTTGGCATACCAGTTAACAATGAATGAATCAAGTGGACTATGTTTCAGCTTTTCAACTAGAAGATTGGGTTTAACGTTATCAAAGGCTTTAGAGAAATCCATCGTGAACATTCTCACCGCTAAGGTGTCCCGTTTATCCAATGCCGCAAGAAATGTATGTTGCATTTTCAACAGAACGTTAACACAACTTCCACCTGAACGGTACGCAAATTGAGAATTATTCAGATATTCCTCCAGGCACCTCTTGTTAAAAATGTTATACACTGTTCTTTCAAACGTTCTGGCAATAACTGGAGTAACATTGATTCCTCTAAAGTCCGCATATTCGACTGGTGTCTCGACTTTTGGGAGTGGATTGATGTTAGCCTCCTTCCAACGACTTGGCCAGATCTGCCGAGCAAGAGATAAGTTCCATAAATTCTCAATCACTGGGGTAAATATCTCAGCATAATCTTTCCATATCCAGAAAGGAATCCCATCAGGTCCGGTGGCAGTACGCTTTATTCGCGATA
The DNA here is from genome assembly GCA_964035705.1 of Porites rus. Classification (NCBI taxonomy): domain Eukaryota; kingdom Metazoa; phylum Cnidaria; class Anthozoa; order Scleractinia; family Poritidae; genus Porites; species Porites rus. The sequence continues at coordinate 1,751,817 of OZ038002.1, forward strand.
AGGCAAGAAACACTTGAAATGTAGATAGTTGTGGAGCAGGGGTGTTCACATCAATCTCGGCAGGAACTGGTTTAGAATATTCCCTATCAAAGCAAATGTCGCCGAAATAATCATTTAAACCAATGATGAAATCTTTATCTGGATCGGAGCTGCACTTGTCTTTACGCATGGACAGTCGATCAACTTTCCTCCACCAGGCTCGCGATCCAAGTTTCCCAGACGCTAAAGCTCGGCGATTTTCAGCTATTAGTCGTCCTATCTTCTCCGTCAGTTCAGTTAGGTCTCTCCCGCCGCCTTTTCGAGATCTTGTTTTTTTCTTCTTCAGGAGCGATTTCACTAAGGGACTCATCCACGGAGGGTCTCTAGAAGACATTCGAATCGATTTTCTTGGAAAACATTCGTTCATTAATTTCTCTAAAGTAGAGTGAAGCGAGTTCACCGCGGTATCGAGGTCAAAGTTATCATTAACGTGATTCCAGTCTTGTTCGAGGAGCTTACGGTGAAACATGATTTTGCGATGCTCTCGGTAATCACGCATTGTGCAACTAATTCTCAAGGGCTTTAGTTTCACACCTGCTGGTAAAATTACACCTTCATGGTCTGTTTTCATTTGGGCGACAATAGGATAACACCTAGAAAAGAGAGCTTCATTGTTAGTCAAGCAATTGTCCAAAACAGAATTGCCTCGAGTTGGAAAGTCAACCAGCGCTTTTAAACCAGATAAATTCGAAAGCCTTTCCAAGTCAAGCCGGTTGAGGTCTCCTCCACATAGCACTAGTCCACTCGGATGACACTCGAGAAACTGATCTACAATGTCCGAGATATATTCAATTAAGTCGTCTTCCTGGTATTTAGATCTTGGTGGATGATAAATACCACACATCAACATAAACATAAACATCAGGAATATCAGGAATTTAATAGTGGTTTTGCAACATTGCTGCAAAACGAGTTGAATAGCGATGTTGCTCGTTTTACCATCCACGTTCCAACCTATCTCGAAACAGAAAAAAGGTTGCAAGGTTTTCGAGGGTGGTAAAACGGGTAACATCGCTATTCAACTCGTTTTGCAGCAATGTTATCGTTATTGCTCTGGGGACGGTTGCTCGAAGCCTGGTTAGCGCTAACCGTTGGTTAAGAGGTTTCCATGGTATTTAACGCTGGTTAGCACTAACCATGCTTCGAGCAACCCGAGCCAGGGCAACAATTCATCACAACTGATATATTCTGATGCTCAATTAATTATATTATACTCTCTGCAACGAACATATATTAAAAGTTAATTGTAAAAGTTAATAAACCCCTGCTAGAAAAGAAACTACAACGCACAGTACATATCCTGACGATCTTGAGAAAAAATAGGGGACTGCGAACAGTCAGGGTAATGTCGCCCGCACTCCTTAAACCGTTGCCTCTTATTACTTGAAGAGAGGTGGTCACTAATGGAGATTCGACTGTAGTTAAGCAGTGGACAGGGAGGATGCGTATATTATGGTGTCATCGGCTTACACATGTGGTATACTGAAGACACCCAGGGTGATCATTATTGATGATTAAACACAACAATGGGCCAAAAATTGACGCCTGCGGAACTCCACAACTGATCAACTGGAGTTTAGATACACAGGTCCCTTCTACTCACTGTTGACCATTTGATAGGTACGTGAAAACCAGTCACGCATTGAACCCTTCAGACAGTAGAGCTGAAGCTTTTTCAATTAAATCACAATGTAGAACAGTATGAAGGGCTTTTCGCGAGATCAAGAAGCACAATCAAATTAGTCGCGCCTTTGTCAATGTTAAAATACCAGCTATGTGCAAGAGCCATAGATCTTTCTACTTTATTTACATATTTATACCTCCAATACAATAGCATTCAGTTTTCATGTTATTCCGTGAGACTACCATAGATTAAATTTATAATTCAAAACTTGTCCATTTATCCATTGGTGATCTAGACTCTAAAAATGAAAATGCTGCTCAAAATTTGTGGAGAAGTTGAACAACAGCAGATTGACAGAAAATAGCTAGTCAAAGGCCCACCGATTCGAAATCTAGACAGCATGGGATGTTCCTTTACATATTTTTCTCTGGGGGAAAAATCGCCAGCGCCAAAAGGTACAATTATGAAATAGTAGCATTTGCGAGAAACGTTTTGTGTCGTGAAGTCACAATTCTACTTATTAAAATATTTTGTTTGCATAATAATAAATAAGCAAGCGCCACAGTACGTATGACACACTCGATGCAAAGTCACTCGGTGTATTTCTATCTCCACATTCCTGCCAGAAGAAACAATCGCCCTGTTGTTCAAATCGCCGTCACTGAGGTCAGGTGTAAATTCAGACCGAGCACAACCTCCATACAGCAGATCTGTTTATTGTCAGTATAGTTATTGGTCAACAACATGGCGTCTTCAACTATCCCAACAAGGAATCAGTGGTTTAGGATTTACTTGAAATAGCTGTTTCTATCCAAGAGCATATATGAGCATCAGTATCAAGCAGATAGAAATCACACTGGCTAAGATGATTGAGTCCCGACGCTTTCTGACGTTTATGCGTTGAATCAAACTATTAAGTGCCGGGAAACGATCTATAAAGTGTATTAAGGAACCATGAAAATAATAAAAATATAGCAATTTAATTCCATAAATTTTACACAACACACCACAAAATCCATTTGGATTTAGCACTGCCCCCAAGGAACACATGAGTATGCTGATCATAAAATTACTGAGCACTATAGATGGATTTTTGCTAATGTAAGCATTCCTATTGTCTCAATCTGCTAATTAAAGATGACCTGCTCATTTCTCACAAAGCATATCCAGTAGAGGAGTTTCTAGCTTCAGATTTACACACGCTGATTATCAAAAAGGATACTAGTCACTGAACCAAGTCGACTGCTCACACCATACAGGACACCTCGCTGACTTTGAAGATTTTCTTTAGTGGCCAGTGCAACTCTACAGTTGAAAAAGAAAAGATGTAACTCTTACACCTCCAAGTGGTCAAATTTAAAGAAATTTTCCAGATTTGGCTCTTAGAATGTTGATGATTATGTACCATTGGCGCTTGCCTATCCTATTTTTCTCGCCGATAAAGCTCTAAAGCGTGCAGTTATGTATGCACATTGTTATAGGGAGCTTTTGAGCGTTGCACATTATTCGGAAGTGAGCCATTTTTCCTTCTCATAATATGCTTTAGCACTACCACATTTGTCTTAGAGAGTTTAAGCTTCATCAGGTTTGAGTTGAGAATTTCTCAAAATAGAAAATGACCAGATAAAAACGGCTCAAAACAATTCTTATTGATGAAAAAATGCGTGAAACTACTAATTTGGGTGTAGAAATAATAAACAGTAAACGGCAGATAAAGAGGAAACTTGGTCACGTGGTACAAAAATTCGTGTTTGACGTAAACGTGATGCTTAACCTCTTTATTGCTACGTTTCTTTACTCTTAAAGAAACGATTTGCGCGAACGTTTGGGCGAGACAACTGCCCAACAATGCAAAAAGTCTACCCACTTCCTTTTGACATAGGTCACTCGAAAATGACTTTGTTCAAGCTCACTAAAAAAGCATGATTAAAAAACAAAAATTTTGTTCAAGCTCTTACCGATCAACGGCATCATCCAATTTTATTTTTGAAAAAAGGCAGTTTAAGGCCTCATTTGTACAATACATATTTTTTATTTTACTTTTCATTTGGAGAATTAACAATATTTCAAGTTTTAAAAGGAAAGCCGCTGCCCACTTTCTTGGAAACACTTCTTAAATCAATCGACTAAATCGAATTACATTTTCCGTAACTGTATAACCCATGTAAACATTTATTGTATATATTTTTATCTTTGTTTATTTCGGCAGAATAGCCCCGCATAGAGGAGTTGTAATAACGTGTATGTATGTATGTGTGTAATACATGATGTAGCAGAGTTCTAATCTGACTGCTTACAAATCCACATAAATAACACCACTGAACATCAATGCAAACTTACCCAATTACATCATCTGCCAGCCGATCAGAGCTAAATGGGATAGAAATGAGTTAGAAGGACAGGCCATGAAAATTTTTATAGAGTGCTATAACTTTCAGTTTGACAGAGGTAATCTTTTATCAATGTTGTGGTTCAATTTTACCTTTGGGTTAAATTCTATTACCCCCTGTTTTGGGGTATGGTAATGTTTGAAAATTAGTATGAAACAATGGAAAATAATACAGTAGAACCCAGTTAAATAATACAGACACCAAGAAGACAAGCCACAGTGTCAGTAATGTATTATCCAAATGCCATGGACACATGTCTTAATTTCTTATCTGTAACTTAAACAAGTTCATCTTAAAAAACCCTCCAGTCATTAAATCATTAGTTTTATCATATTCTCAGACTAAAACTACATTTCAAGCATTTGTCTTGAAATACAACAATAGTATCCATGCCTTTGTACTAAGGCTTTTAGTTTGCCAGCCAGGTGGACTGAATTTCATACAGAACGTTTGAAAGGTCAATCACTATTTCTGCTATGTTTTAACTGGTAAGATATTCCGTCACAGAACGTGGGTAGATAATCAGTGCCCGTAAAGCGAGGTTGACAATATATGAGAGTATGTGACTCACTACAGAAAAAGTGTCTGTGGTCCATATTAACTGGTGTCCGTAAAATCAAACCACAGCATTAACATGACCACCTTTAGGGGTGAGTCGCTCTTTTAGCCTGGTTTCCATGTACATGAAATCCCCAGCTAATCACCCAAATCGTCTCAATCATTCCAGTCATCACTAACAAAATAATTGGAACAAGTGAAGCGATGGATACTACATATATCCAGACAATTATGATTATGAAACCAATTCTTTCTAGTTAATCTCCACCAGGACTGAAGTATTTCAGTCTGATGATTAGCGAGATGATCCTACATCTTATTCTCTTACACTCTGCTGCAACTGTTACTCCATGTATTCTTTAGTTCTACTTATAATAAAGTTCAGATATAATGTGTACTCTGATTGGTTGAAAAAGCATGCTTTATGAGAGAATAAGCCCCTTAGGAAGCAGCTGAAGCACTAAAGGAGTTGGGAGAAACACTCGACTACATGTATGTCTCCTGTTTCCCCCTACACTTCTTTCTTTCCTGCGTGCTTTACAACAGAACAGAGCACAGTCAAGGCTTCTTTAATGTACAACAAAACTCACTTTCTTATATGTTCATTTTCCTTGAGATAAAGATCTGTTCTTCTGTTCATCCCAGTCTTATATGCACTAAAGTTAGAAAAAGGTGTAAGATGATGTCTGCAAACTCTAACACAGCATTAATTTATTTTAGTACACAATACTGTGCCTCACAACTAAAATAATTACACCAAAAGTTTTGTTTTTTTCCCTTGGCATTACCCTGTGAGCAGAGGTTTCTCTTGCATGGCTTTTAGTGTTTATGAAGTCCTTTGCATCGCTTGTCAGTCACATGCAAGGTGTATATAACAAACCAACTACGCAACTGACTAGCAACACAAAGAACTTTATAAACACTAAAAGAAATGCAAGACAGAAACCTCTGCTCGCATGGTAATTGGGATTTCCTACTGAATAACATTTCATGAATAACAAGAAGCTTAAAAAACTTGCTTACTTTATATCTCTATGAACAGATCCTAGAAGGTCTTCTCTATCTCTGAATGCTTGGATATTTGCCTAGAACCAAGATAACCATATGTTTTGAAAAGATTTTTGTATAAATTCAGGTTTGTTGCTAAGGTCTGGGGGCGAGGGATTTCCCCCACATCCCCACCTTCTAAAAAATTATCAAATCCTACTAAAATCCTGCTGGTATGTAGAAAAATTATGAAATTAATAACATTTAACTTTTAAAACCTTAGCCTAACACCACGTAAGTTCAGGTCTGAATCCTTGATAGACCACGATTGAGATCAAGATCACAAATAATTTGTGATCTTGATTAATTATTAATCTTCTTCTTAGATCGATTTCCACAAGTCAAAAAATTTTACTTTAGCCACAGCATAAGGTGGCAACACATGTTCAGTTGACCTCATTGCTCAATAATTATAGTGGCAAGAAGTTAAGAGTTTCAATGTAAACATGCTTCCTGTACATTGTACAGACTGTGTAGGCTTACAAAACATGCTTTTTTAATTGGTCCGAGTCCTCCACCATTGTATACTCATTCAAGGAACAACCACACATTTAAAACCTATGTCTTGGAAAACAAAGCAGTACTGTATTTAAGCAGCATTAGAGTATGTTCTGTGATGGTTGTGTTAAAATTTCCACTAGTGCTCTGCTTTAAAGTATAAAGTTGAGCATTAGCCAAAATTTTAACAACCAATATGCCACCTTTGTCTTTGAGAACTCATGTGAGTAACCCTGAAGTATGTCCCTGTGTCTTTGAAGCATATGAAGCTGAGTACCATTAGGTTGACCTAAACTGAACCCCGCAGTGTATTCAGCCATTGCATCATTTACTTCTGTCAACTACAAAAAAAGCAAACAAGAAACATTGTACATAACATATTACAAGAGACACACCAAACCATCTTTAGAACTTTTCTATTAATAAATAACTTTTGATGTATGTACAAATTATAAAGATGCATAATTATTTAATTAAGCTTACTTATAAATACAGTGGAACTTCTCCTAAGTGGACACTCCCGGGGCGCAAAAAAATGTCCATAACTAATGCTGGCCTCTTACGAAATGGCCAATTCTATCTCTGTTGGCCTAAGTGGCCAATAGAGATGTAAGGGTTAAATGGTCACTTACAGGAGCTTACCCAGCTACAAATAAACATTAAAAATGCAAAAAAAAAATTGTTAGTGTTTGACTATACCGTTGTTCTGACAATGTTGTAAATATTCAGTCACAAGTATAACATTCAAGTGGTGTTTTGAAGTGTAACAAGACATAGATGTGAAAAAAAAAACACTCTAAGAATCAGAGGTGAATGAGATTTCATTTTAGGAGTCCACTTATGGATGCTTAAATACACAGCTACAAATCTAATTCGTACATGTAACTGACAGTGTCCACAGCAGCTAATGGGAATGTAAAAAATACAGAGTTTGTATGAGTTGAAAAGGGGTATGGAGAAGGTGGCTGTAAGTAAAGCTGTCCACTTGCGGGAGGGTCTGTTAAGAGAGCTATCACTGTAAATTTGTGTATACCCAGTTCTCTAAGCCAAGGTGGTGTTGTACTCCTCTAAACCTCCTATTGGAAGTTTTTTGTTTCTAAAACCTTTCCTTCCCTGTAAAATTCTGATTTATATCCATACTTCCATTGGAGAACTTGTCCTTTAGGAGAATACCAATATTTCCTTTGACTTGCTAAGTAATGTCTAGGGACAGTCTAGATGTGTTTGTGCAGTGGGAGACATGGACAGAGAGGAAATATTGACAATCTTCAAAACCTTTTTTTTGGTCTTGGCTGCTTTCTTTTCCTATCTAACCATTTACAAAATTGGGACAAGATGGTCCTACAAGGAGCGTCCATTTTCATTTTGTCTAGATAGCAGAAAATTCCTTAATTTTGTGCTAAAGTAAAGCCTAGTTTCCATATAAACGCTACAATCCCTACAATCACTGTGATCCTGACAATCGCTGAGAAAAAAGCTCAGCGATTATAGGGATCAAATTGAAACACAATCTCCAGCAATTGTAGTGATTGCAGCGAAAACGATAGAACTTTTTCTATCTCAGAGATCATCATCACCATGATCACTGCAAACGCTACGGTCACTTGAAAGTGGTTTCCACATGATCGCTTCAATGAACTTATTTTTTCACCGATCACAGCTATCGTAACAATCGTAGCCATCATATGGAAACCAGGCCTAAAGGCCATCCATCAATTCATTACACGTTTTAAGTGAAGCATAAAGCATAGCAATGGTTGTGCTACAGGCCAAATTTGATTTCAGTTTGATTTTGATTTAGCCTAGGTTGATTCTCAATTTGTCTCCTAGCTCTAGAAGACAAGGGAAATTGAGAATCAACCTGTGTTAAAAAAATATAACCTGAAATCAAATTTTACCTGTGACAGTTGAATGACAAGGTAAAAAGAGCTGACAGTAATCTTACAGCTATTTCACAGGTATCTTACAAAAAATAAGTGAGCATAGGGAGGATCAAAGGAAAGTACATCATCTTAAAACTTAAAAGGGAAAGACAGACCTCTTCACTATCTTCAAAATAGCTGTTAATCTTAAAAGCCATGGTAAGAATGTAACTTATTGTGCACCAAACGAAAAAGGACAAGTCTTTTCACGTTCACGTGCGTTGCTCCCAAATGGCAATGCCGGGGAACCGAATTGTGCCTGACAGTGTCAACAATAAGCAACGTCGTCATCTCCGAGCCTAATATATTACTACATCTGAATAAATTGTACATTTTAACTTTTTATATGCAAATGTAAGGTAATGTTATTCTAAATAAATATTAAGCGAGAGATCTGCGAATGGCCAATAAATCGTTTCCTGAAGAAAATAAAATTTCGATCAGTACTGACCTTGGATAAAAGTTGCTCAATTTCTAGTCCCATGGTATCGAAAAGTCGTTCACTTGAAGAACTGTTAAGTAGCGGCGACGTATCGGAACTGCAATTTATTAACATAAACGCTTGGAGAAACAACTAATGAAACACGCAACTCAATTAATAGCAACCTTACAAGCACCTTTCTCTGAAGCCATTATGATGGCTGTAGGACGTCCCCAATTTGCTAAAGGACACCAGTTTTAGATCAATCTCATTTTCAAGTTGTCTTGCTTTCTTCCTCAATTCTAAACATGACAGAAATAAACCAGAAATTGAAGACAGACGCTTATATCGTAAGAATAACTTAACGGATCTCATAGGTAAAGAGGAATATGGAATAAAACAGGAAAAAACACCAACCTTCCCATTTTAACGGAGTCATCGAGGAAGCCATGTTTTCTGCATCATCGCTCATAACTGCAGCTCGTACTGCATTGTGGGAGGTGCTACGTAAACACTTTTGCAGTTAACCGCTGGTCGTATTTTCCTTGACACCGCGGTGAAGAATTCTTAGCCAATCAAAACCCAGCATTGTTCACGGTTCGAAATTTGAATGTGAAGAAAAAATCCTGAAATCTATAAATCAGCTGTGTTTACCTCGTCTACTTTGCTATTTACTGACCAGCGATTCGCAAAAAATGGGGGTGAGTATCAACATACATGTAATGAAAACAGTTCCAAACCAAAGATTGTGTAATTACAATACACTTTCCATTAACGCAAAATTGTCGTCGACTAAGTCAAGCTACCATCTGTTTTAATTCTTATTCGAAACTATGCACGCCTTAAACATGGATTGATCATTGCTTGCAACATTGAGGACCAAGCTTAAATTTTTCCTGTTAAAATTATTAACGATCCTTAAACCAATCCATTGTCAACAGCTTCGAGCTATATCGAGGCAAATGTTTATAAATAAGCAGTACACAGTTTATGGTAAATTTCATTTTATGTCTTACAAACTGATTCCATTTGTTTAGGTTTTAGAAAATGTAAGTGCAGGCACACAGTCACAAAGGAAGAAGGAAATTTTATTTGGTGACAAGGGAATTCTTAATCTTGAAAGCTCTGATGATCTGACATCGCTTAGTCCTCTGAATGAAGAAACAGGTTTGATCCTTCTGTCGTCTACATGTATTAAAAAGTAATAATTATACCTTCAAATTGAAGAGCCACTCAATCGACAAGAGGGTTTTGTTTAAAATGAAAAGGGGTTTGGAATCCCAGGATACAAAACTTTTATTAGTTAAGCATACATAAGCTTTAAGTTCGGTTCCAGAACTGGATTCGAAACCTCGTAGGATTGAGCAATGCTTTCTTTGCTAAAAGCCTAATACATTTTGATTATTTCCTCCAGCTATCAGGCTGAGACAAAAATAAGACAATCCAGCTTGTCCAAAGGGCATGATTTTTTTCATTTAGTTCCAGTTTTTTAACCAAAACTCTGAGTAATTAGCCCAAAATGAAGGGAAAACTAAAGAAAAAGGTTATCAAACTTCACTCATTGCATTTAAAAATGAACTTGCTTGCCCAAATGGGGACCAGGTTTTCTACAAGCCATATCTGCTAACAACACTGCACGTGATGTCTAGCCAGGTCAGTGTCTCTAGTTTAGGAGTTTTTCAAGTTCTGTGGATCAGAAAGGGTCTCTATTGCACTTCTTGTACTCTCCACAAGCAATTCTGTGATTTTTACATTAAATTAAATTTTTTGATACAACTCATTGTTTTCTAGTAAGTACCGTTTATCACTGTCTACATGTAGCTCAACAAGCAGTTATGTGTCTCCAGTGATTACTATCAATAACTGTTCACAGTCTAATGTGATATCTTCTATGATCTGACACGCCCATATCATACTTGCAGTGCTTAATACAGTTGAAGCTCGTTATCAAGTGGGGGCATTCTATTCTTGGGCAGGTACAAAGTGCATTTTTTACTTGACTCCTCAATTTTTCATATCTGCTAGAAAAGTGTCACATTTATAGTTTTGCACTCTGTTATAATCTAATAAGTTACTGCATCCTATGAGAAAAACTATCATGACAATAACAACTGTACATGAATATAAAACAAAACTGACTGTAGACAGCCAGAATGATATTGTGTGCAGGTCACTGGTTTTGGTCATATCATTACAAAAGTTTTCAAATAAATCATACTATTAGGGAGAAATAGAGTTTAAGTACTGTTTAAAAACGAGCAGGAAGGTATTTTCAGGTTTAAAAAGGGGTTATTTTGGTCTAAAATATTGGACATAAAGTTTATCCGTGTCTTTATCAGATATAAAGACACTAGTTAAACATTTATTTCTTTTGCTGTTTTTTTTGGAATTATTAATGAGTTTTGGATTGTACACATAGCCATCCCCCTCCTTAGTAATAGTTTTTATACTGTGTGTTAGAACCAAGAAGTAATTAATAAGCATAATGATTGAATCTTTATTTTTGCTGATTAGGTGTACCTCTCATTGCTCTCAATCCATTTAAAGATGTGGAAGAACTTTATGATGGAAAGATCATGACAAAATACAAGGGAGTTAGTCCAGCTGAAATAAAGGTTTGAGCAGTCAACTAGATGATCATTGGATAAATGAATTATTAGCGCCGAATTAAAAGTAGCCTTTTTTAAAAGTAATAACATTATCATGACAAGCAAAGTTAGCCGCAAAGACAATGCTCCTCACACTAGCATCGCCTTTGGTGTGCAGTTCTTGCAATTTCCCCCAAATAGCCAAATAGATCAGTTCTTGCTCACAGGCTATTTTGAATTCATAATTGAGCAGTTTTCCTTTCATAGTCCCACTTGCCTGTGCCAGGTTGTATGAGTTGTACGGTAGGGATGTCAAAACAACATGGTCAAGCAAAAAGAAGAGGCCGGTGATCTGGGGAAGGGGATGGTGGTGGGAAACAAAGAGCCTCTTCTCTCCCCACCCCACCTCACATTTTTTGCATTAGATTTCCTGATTGCTGCAAATTTCTTCCTTTGAGTATGGAACAGGCTGTAGTCCCACCAAAGATTTAATTTGATCAAGAAAATTCTGGGGCATTTTTATCATTTTAAAATTGTTAAATGATGAAAAATGAGGTGGGAATATAAAAATGGTAAAATTGAGCATTTTTGGGTGATTTAAAGTAGGTAAGTTTGAATTGGAAAGTTTATATACAAAGACAGGATAGTCCACCAAGGTCAGTACCCATGTAGAATAACTCCATCTTTCTTTCTTTTTTCACTATCTTTTTTTTCATTTGCCTTCATGACAAATACATCAAGCATCATGAAATGATATTTTTCATTTGTTTTTACTTTTATCCATATCAATTAAGGAGCTTCCGCCTCATATATTTGCTGTTGGACAGAAAGCGTTTTGTGAAATCAAAAGAGATCTGGAAACCAGGAACCAATCCATTGTTGTCAGTGGTGAAAGTGGTGCTGGCAAGGTCAGTATAGGGATCAGGGACGAGGGAGGGAAGGTGGAGTTTGTCTCCTTCATCCTTCTTTCATTTATTGTCAAATCGAATGGGAAATAAAACAGCCCACACTACCGTTTGAAAAGAGTCGGGAAAGTTTTCCCGGTGGTGTACTGGTCTACCTTTCACGCATCATTCATATCATGGGCTATGGATGGGTTACAGTGAGCTCATATAGGGACTGATAACGGCTGCCAGTGCAGTGGCGCCCAGGGCGGATAAAGGTTGGGCGGTGAAACGGGCGCTCCGCTCTTCATTTAATGTGTGATGCGGAGTAGGACTGGCACGAGCGCTCTTTCCGCGCTTCCGGTGCGCTTGAAGGCCGGCGAAATTTTCCTTTTTGCAAACCGGAAATCCTATTTTCTTTCTGTAATTTCAGGCCACAATGTTAAAAAGATAAATTCGTTTCATAACAATATCAATAAACAGTTTCATATGTTTATGTCTGTACGTCTATAAGTCAAACTTGTTGGTCGTATAATGCTAAAATTTGAGTTTAATTTGAAAGTGTTGAATACCTCGTCCTTCCACTAAATATCACCTAATCGTCTTTCGCCGTTTCGTTTGCAAAAGCTTAACACTTCTTAACCTCAATTTTTACAAATGTTAAAGGGGGATAAATTTTATACAACGTAACAAAAAATTAGATTGATATATATTGATATAGTGGCGTTGTACTTCTTCAAACTTTGCTTCTCGGGTGCAACGCGCCATGGGGATTCGCGCAATGCGTTGCAAATCCGGCAACCGCATGTAAACAAAATTTTGTGAGGTTAGTTGTAAGGTTTTTTCTCCTTTTTTCTCTCTAAAACAAAACAAGGTAAACAGTAAAAACTGAGGGGAAACTAATTTTGAAGTTTCGAAGAAACAGAAAGACGTATGAAATGTTTTTTTCAAAATTAAAAAGAAGGATGATGGTGATTGAAATTAGCATAATTTCACCTTGCACGAGCTGCACGCATTTACAAAATACACGTCATCTAGTTATGAAGCACGATCTGCTGTCTTTTAGTTTTGCCATGGATGACATGGATGAGATTTTCCTTCGTGTTTTAGACAGTACTTAGTTGTTTTTGTTTTGGAATAACATCGACATTGGCGAGTAGCAGAACGAAAATATAATTCAGTGGTAGAGTCATGGAAGTAATAAAAGAAACCCTTTGAAAGAGATGTTTGTCTACTCCAATAAACCTCCCGCAAAAAATAGCAACATTTGCCTCTCGGAGACAGGGTACCAGAACAAAGGAACGAGGAAGAATTGCAAGAAAACAACTCAAGCTGCCATAATTCAGTGACAGCGGCAGTGTCTAATGTACAAACCGCAAGCCCTGACCGAAGTCGAAAACAAGCGACATTTCTAAGCAGAGTCCCAGTCCACTGCATCACACCTTTTTGCTCGGACGCGCTCGTTTCACCGCCCAACCTTTATCCGCCCTGGTGGCGCCTTTGATGCTGCCGTCCGAGCTTACTGTTTACATGGTAATATATTATATAATGTAAAGAGAGCACGTCTCGTTGTCCTCTAATTCACGACATTCCATTCCGTTCCAACTTGTTCAAGAATATTGATTGTTTTCTTTTTTTCCGAATAGACTTGGACGACTCGTAGTTTAATGCGTTTCATTACGGACGTGGCAGATACCAGGTATGAAGTCTTCGACGTTGACTTAGAGTAAATTGTTAGAATTTTTACAATTCTTCTGAAATGTCATACATCAGCATGCACGATTACGATAAATTACTTACATACATTACTGCCAGTCTAATTGCAAGCTTTCTCTAATTTATCGGCTTTCAATAAGATCCAGCACTAGAAGGGAGTTCCCGCTGGCATCAGCAACGTCACGGTTGCCCTCATTGGTCACTAGCTAGAATTGGCTGTCCTGTACAAGAGAAGACGACCAAGAGATCCGTTGAATAATCCAAGTAAATGCGAAAACTGGATGGTTTATTCTGAACAAATAAAAATCCATCCGTTTATCCTAGACAGATTTTGAAGACAATAATCCGTCTCGTGCTACATCCATTTTTGGAGTCATTCACCGCACAATTTTAAAACTGCTACAAGCTAAAAATTCTTGCGTGAACTTGGCGTATGTGCGTGCAGCTAAAATCTGGAAAAGAATTTTTTTTTATTTTCTTTTTCTGAAATCATTAATTTACTCCTTCAAAATCTCAACGGTTATGCTCCTGTAGCCTGTTATTAAAACTATATGTGTGCAATGAAAAAAAAGTTATTCATCGAATCATTTATTCAGCCCTATATTTTTAACTAAATCTGAAAAGTATTTCGACAAGGTGGCAGCCAAAATCCACCTTCGTCGTGATTATAGGTATCTCTAGCTTAAATGTAATATTACGATTAACTGTAATTGTTTTGATAGGATTGAGAAAACTACAAACGTTAGCAGGATTGAGCAAAGGATACTTGATTCCAGTCCAGTTTTGGAGGCTTTTGGAAATGCTCAGACTACAAGAAACAAAAACAGCAGTCGGTTTGGAAAATATATTCAACTTCAGTTTGATCGGTGAGTCAGCAAAGCCCGAAGATTAGTATTCTGGGAAGTATGTTCCCCGAATTCCATCGGAAACTCAGAAAAGTCATTGACATATTGTTCTTTCATATTACGCTTCTCACCATGTTTTGTTCTTTCAGATTTATGATATCACAAGAATTCTATTGGTTAATATTATCATGATTTCTTTTTAGTGAGATGTAGTTCTTTTCTTAATGCATAGATCAAACAACTCCCTGCTAAATTTTTTAAGCATTGTAAATTAACTCCCAGGAGCCAGAGAATCATTGGCGCTACAGTAAGCACATATCTGTTGGAGAAGACGAGAGTTGTACATCAGGCCCAAGGAGAAGGAAGATTCCACATATTTGACCAGGTGCAAACTTACCGTATTTTTACAGACAGGAGACAGCAGGTTTTCTCGCGCCAGCCTTGTCATGTATCGTTGCGACCAAAACCTCTCATACAAAGCGCCCAGCCTGGGTTACTTTCATTTAATTATAACATATAGATTTAGCCAGGGCTAAAAGCGAAGCTCTCGATAATATCAGAAACCCATAAGGGGTTGAATCAACCTCTTATGAGTTTCTGATAATATTTATAGTTTGCTCAAACAAAATATAAAATCGTGTAATGCTAAGCGGTGAAGGTAACGCCGGAGAACGGTGAAAAACAACAATAGGTCTAATTAGCAAAAAAGCAACTTTGCACGTGCAGCACACTTTTTTTGTACATTTCTTTGCCTTTGCTTTGCACGACCACAACGTGAAACTTCTAGAAACTTCTCAGCTACACGTTTTATGGAGGAAATGTCGCACGTTTTCTTGTTCACTTTGTTTCACTGCCGCTCATTTTCACCTTGCATTGGTGGCCGCTTGCATTTCTCATTTTGTTACCGCCGCTACAAAATTTTCATGTTGTTCTTTCAACAAAAAAATGTCTCCTTTGTTTTTTATCTCTCGCTCCACATCTCTGTCGTCCTTTTTCTCGTTGAGCTTCGCTGGGTTGCCGCCTACTTTCTCTTTTTCTCGGTCTTTCTCTTGCTCTACATTCCAAATTTGTGGACATGACAATTAATCTAAGGTTAATACTTTAAAAAAACACGGATACAGAGACAATTTCCGTTTTCCGTTTTCGTATTCATTGACTCCTTAGTTGTCTCTGCTTCACAAGACGCGAGTAGCTATGCGACTTCCCGTCAAAATGACCTTGAGTGACACCTTGAGTTGCATTTGGGTTGCCATACCTGTTGATTGAGTTGTTTTACATTGGTATGCCTGTGGTGCGGACGGTCGGGCGGGCGGCCGGTCGGTGTACGGTCACGTGATAACCAAATTTTCTCGGATGGGTAGTTTACCACATTTTCTTACCCACGGTGCTCCGCTATAAACACCAATGAAATACCAATTGAGCTTTCGCGCGAAAACATGTTATCTCCAGACGTAAAAAGATCCCCGCTGCTAATGGCTACATAATAAATCGCACTTTTCATATAGCCTTTAAAAATTTTTTCAAAACTCAAAGAGAGATTTCCTATCTCCCCGTGGCCATGTAATATCTTCTATTTTATTATATGGAATCAGAAAATAAAAATTTGACGTTCAACATTATATCTATAACTTCCTAAAGCTTTTCTATGAATAAACCTTGTTTCAGATTACTTCAAGTAAACATCAAGAAGCGACCTTGAAAAACAAAGAATCTTCATTTGTTGGTAATTAAATCAGCGGCTTTCGTTTTCACTTTACATAGTAAATGATTACTGAAATCAAAGTCCTTTTTTGATTTTTTTAAGACCAGCGAGAGGTCTCAAACGTCGTAACATATAAATAGGGACCTTAAGATTTGACGGCTACGTCCGGTCCGCCTAGTCCCTAGACAGAAGGCCTGGGCTGAAGACGCCGTACAGGGACTAGGCAAGGCGACGGCGACAAGAACGTCAAAAAAGCAAAGCAAAACAGCAACATTGCACGTGTGCCACACCTTTGTATTGCACGACTTCGACGTGAAAATGCCTAATTTTGCGTTTCATGGAAGACGTAAACAAGCCACGACTGGCTGGCAATGTTCAATGTAAAAACGCCTGAATTTTCAATTTATCCTTTCGCCCACATCTTATTTTTTAGCCCTCCAGGAGACAAAACAAGCTTTGAAAAACATAGGAATTGACAATCACCTGCAAAGCGAAATATTCAAGGTATAGACTTAAGTTAACTAAGGACTATCATAAAACACTTTATTCTGTTCTTTTTCTGACTTCCTTTCAACTACTGGAAGTTCAAATTATTGTCTTTCAATTTTCTCTGTTTTCCAGGTTTTGAACGGAGTTCTCCATCTTTGTGATATTGAGTTTTTTGATCCTTTTTCAAATATGACTGAAATTTGTACTGTTACCGACGATCATGATAAAGGTTAGTCTTCGTCTTCTTCCTAGAGTAATCTAGATAAGGAACTACCAAGATATAATAAGAGAGATGAAGTTTTTCACTGTAACAGTTTTTTTCCTTTCGTTTCTCTTCTATTTTTCCGTTCCCCTTTACAAAATTCTCTATTGACCTTCGCACATAGGTGAATCCATTCAGCCCACGAATACATTTACGTCCTCAATTTTTCTAAACCTCTTTTTACAGCAATCGCTCGTGTCTGTGAATTACTGGGAACTGAAAGAGAGTGGCTAAAGCGGTGCTTATCCTTAAGAAGAATAACAGCGGGCTCTACAAGAGAGGAGTTTATGAAGAAGTGCTCACCATCCGAATGTGCGGAGAGAAGAGATTGTATGGCTAAACTAATATACTCCAGGTAGAGTTTTTACTGGGAACAGGGGCTGTAAGCCTCCTTCCATCTATAAACATTGACTAACTGTGCATGCTGGTCAAATGCTTGAACTTGACTGGACAACTATTTTCTGTTTTTATAAGCAATGCATGCAGCTGTTTGGCTTGTCAATGTCAATCTGGCCAGCATTTGACAGAAAGGAGAAATTCAATTAACAGCTCCCTCATGATATCGTATTTTTTTTCAAGTGTTTAACCCAAACCAACTTACGCGACTGACAAGCCACGTGAAATGCTAAAAGCCATGCAAGAAAGACACCTCTACTCGCAGGGCAAAATGTTTAGTAGTTTTCTGAAAACGCCCTGTATGTTCCTGATTAGCAAGATGATTTTTTACGATGCAAATCGTTATCCATATTCTAAACGTCCTAATGCATTATCTATCCTAATTTGATGTTTCCTTTGTTCTTTTGTAGATTATTCGACTGGATTGTTGACTTCATAAACTCTTCTATTAAAGCACCTGCAGAGCTAAAACACTCATTCATAGGTAATAAGGGAATCATCGTTTCTTTTTCGTTTCTAATACTTATTTCTTGAAAAACAAATGATCAAAAATGTATCACCCAAACAAACCTTGCCCATCGCTAGATAAAATTCCTTCTTGTGTCAAAATGATTTTTTTTGTCTTGTCTCTCTTCAGTAATGTTCAAATGCTCAATTATGTTGCAGGTCTTCTTGATATATACGGATTTGAAAACTTCAACTTTAACAGTTTAGAGCAGTTGTGTATAAACTACGCCAACGAAAAGCTCCAGCAACATTTCGTGAATCACTTCATGAAGAGACAGCAGGTTAGTTGTTATCATGTCGCTGAATAAGAAACAAAAGTATTTTGAATGACTGGTTAGAAATCACCAAGTATGCGAGATGAAGCGCAAGTCCCGCGAGCGCCACATAATTTTTAATCACAAGAAAATCCTCAACACCTGTCAGTATTCTCTGGGGAGTCAAGCGGGTTGCTAACGAGATGTTCTAGTATACATGTATGCGGTCCTTTCGTTCAATGACGGGGACGTCAAAAACGCAACAGATCGAGGGTGGATTCATCTGGAGCATATACACGCGTATAGCTGTTGCATTTGCCAACTGGAATCTTTTGTATTGTTTTTAGGCTTAAAAACAATTTAAAAATTTGCGACAGCTATACGCTTATGTTGTAAATGAATCCACCCCGCATAACCAAAACTACGTACAACTCCGCTGCACGTGCATCATGCTTTTTGGTACATTTCGTCGCTGTCACTGCCAAATACAGCTTGAAACTTTCCAACGTGACGTACTATAGAAGACGTCAACACTCAACGACAATTTTTTCTTTCTGTTTATACTCTAATGTGCTCCCTGAAAATTCAACTCCAGGAAACTCACTTCGAAATAACCGTCATAAGTTTTAAAACAACGCGGTGACACTTAATAGAGACCTTATAAGATACACCGTTTCCTTGTACGGCTACGACGGGTAGATTGCCTCTTACCCCGGAGAAACAACTAGGCAGCCGGCGGGGTAGAACGGTAACGCCATTATCATATCTGGAAAATCCTGGTTGCCTCTCATATAACTACGTGGCAAACATGGTCGCCTACCCGTACCCGTGGTCTGAAACGGTGTATCTTAATTTCACTAATAAATGACGTCCCCGTTACGTACTGTCAGGCGTTCTAGTGGTTCCCTATAGTTCCCAGTGCCCTACTTTTTTAGTTTTTGACGGCATTTAGGTAGAAGCTACTGTCAAAGAAGTTTGGCAGCCGCCTGTAACTGTATCCTTCTAGTGACATTGTACGGCTTGTGGCAAGCAAACATATTGTTGACCTCATGGTCTGGCTGTCAGTAAAGCCTTTTAAGTTGAATCATACCTTTTATCTCGGTACGTAATATTTACGGTATCTTTAGAGGGTACGACATATGGGTAAATGGTCTAGCACTTCTTTTGCTAAAATGAGAATAAATACGGTCAATTGCGCCCATCATAGAGCACTATAAAATGAGTTCAAACAGCGAGTGGCCTGGCGATGGTGGCGCAGAAGGTTAGATTTTTAAAGGGACTGCTTCACGATAATGCGCATGTGTGAGTTCTGACAGTAGCTGATTGTTTTTCAACCAATCGGAAGCGAGTTAGATGTATGCAAGTAAATTTACAAAATTCAAATTAATTGTTCACGACGCGAGAGTATTTCCGGGCATTTGGTTTGATTTTATTTATCCCCATAATTCAAGTTTATTCTTTGCTACTCCTCAAATACATGTTGCAGCTGATAAGAATAAGATTTACAGCCGTGTCCTGCTTTGAAACAAACATTTACCAACGTGTATTTTTACAAGGTCGTACCCACGCTAACAAAGCAGTCACCGATCGGCAAACAAAATTTGTAAACAAACATCTTATTACTGTTCTCTCAGTTCACTTATATAAATCCAGAAATACCTACAAATAGCACCTGACCGGTGCCAAAAACGCAAAACGTATGAGTATAAAGATTATCCTTAATTGAGCATAAATTTCAAATGCTTATCAGCAAATGAACAAATTCATTCGAGTTTCATCGGGTCAGTGTTCCGCAAAACAAATGTTATCGAGTAGCACACATAAAGAAACTACATTATAAACAGAATATTCAGGCAATAATTTATTTTAAAAACATCAATTCTTAAACATATACGATCGTAAAGCAAAGATACAAGGAACATTTCAAGTGTACCAGATCGGTGAAGATCGCGCGGCCTGTTGCGGTATAACTACAGGTCGGAGTCAAAAATCAAATCAAAGTTGAGCGAACTCATGACTTTAATCACTTTCCAAGTGTCGTGTATACTTTTCGTAAGCCACAGACTACTTCAGAACCATACCAGATCGATAGGCTATAAGCTTCTCTATCTCCAAAGACTCTTGAGAACGTCCTGTTGCCGGACGGCCACGATGCTCTTCTGAACCTCCATGATCAAAACATTATTTTTTGCGTCTTCCTAAAACGTAACCAGTCAAACGACACAACCACACGTTAATCACCACTACCGAAGTATAACTAGACCAGCCAAAGCGACGGATGTCCGAATAAAACGAAGGATTTTCAATGATTGTACCGGTAATGGCGATTTCGAATTTAGTGTTGACCCGACAAATTTATTCTGCAGAGACAAAAGGCGCGCATGCGCATTATCGTGAACCAGTCCCTTTAAGTCCTTAATTCGTGTAAAACGGTGTTGATTTGGTGCTTATTTCTGCTATAGGAGGAGTATCAGAAGGAAGGTATTGACTGGTCGTTTCAAGATTTTGTTGATAATCGGCCATGTTTGGATCTCATTGAGGGAAGAACCAGTGTCTTTTCATTAATGAACGAGGTAAAAAAAAAGTTGTGTCGATGCTGAAATAGAGAAACAGCCCCTCCCCGCACGCGCTTCATTTCAATTGAGAAAGCAAGACTAGGAAAATTAAATGAAGAGACCACTTAACCCCCCCAAGGAGGAGGAGTTGAACGGCCTCTTGGCTGGGCGTTGAGCAGACACTTGTAGGTTTGAACGGACATTTGGCAGGACCTCCCAACTCAAAAAACTCAAGTGTGTCTGCATTTCCAAAGAAAATGATTCGCTTTCTATTATTATTATTATTATTATTATTATTATTATTATTATTATCATTATTATCATTATTATTATTATTATTATTATCGTCATCATCATCATCATCATCATCATCATTATTATTATTATTATTATTATTATTATTAAGTTCCATTGGTGGAAGGGGCCTCGAGAAACGATCTTAACTCTATTGTCAGTGTGTGAAGCCTATATGAGGAAACAATGTTACAGCGAGAAAATGAGGCTGAAATTTTAGGGAATGAACGATCTTCAAGTTACAGAGCGCGTGTCGCCTGCCCATCACAGGAATACCAAAGTATTACTTTATTCTCAGGAGTGCCGCTTAAAGAGAGAGTTGGACACGAAATCGTTTGGCATACGCCTCGAAGCTTCATTGGCTCAGTTCAGGCATTTTACCTGCCCGCGGTTTAGAAGTGAAAATGAGGAGTTTACGATTCATCATTTTGCCGACAGCGTCTCTTATCAAGTCGAAGGACTTGTTAAGAAAAATAAGGTACGTACTTATTCCTTAAGCAAATAAACTCCTGAAGAAATTCATTAGGCAAAATAAAGCTAAGTGTGTATAATCAGAACTGTTACTTTGTTTGCCCGAGGGAAACTGTTCATTCTTATGCTTACTACAGTTGTTCGAGGAATCGATCATATAACGACAACGTTTTCTTGAATTACTCGCAAAATCCGACGACATGAGGATTTGAAAGAACTTTCCGAACGCCGTTGCCGGGCAACCAAACATTAAGAAAGATGACAGCAGTTTGTTTAGCTTTGTTTATTCTCTTAAGGCCGTTGTAGACTCACTATGGTTGGGATTTCTTTTCCAATTGTCAGTTTTCTTATAAATTGCCCAGAATTAGGCAACACACCTAGAACCGCTATGCCGCCCGTTGAAAAACTGGGCGTTATAATAAGCACATGTAGAAAATAGCCTTCTGGGAGATGAATTACTAAATGCAGGCAAACTTCTAAACAACAACCACTCTGAGTAAAAAGTCAAAAGGCTCTTGTGAAGAGTTTCAAAAGAGAGTGGATGGACCTGTTGTGGTCAAGTCGTCACCTTCATTAGTTTTTTTTTTCCTTTGCTAATGTATGGTAGCAAGTTTGAAATTAAAAAGCAGAAAAATTAAATCAACTGACGATAAAATTGAACCGCAACATTTATCCACCTTGACATATAAGATTGTGACTCATCGCACTCTCAAATTTTCATTTCTTTCTGTTGACGCCGCAAAGGATTTTATTCCTCCTGAGGTTGTTGAGCTTCTACAGAAAAGCACGAACAAGTTGATCCAGGAACTTTTTCGATTCCAAGAGAACCAGGACAAAGGAGATGGAAAATTTGAGGTAAGTTTCTTGTTTTTGAAAGGGAAGCATTTGTTGAGATCCTTTAAACACATGAGTCAGTCGATCTTTCATGTAACACTAAAAGTATAAGATGAATGCGATAGCATATCATATGCACGTTACACTTTAACGGCGATCTGTCCACGCTATTAGCTGTCATTTTAAAAAGCTAAAACTTTTCTGGCATCACAAGAAATTTGGGGAGCAAGGGTTACGCGGTGGTGATAGCACTCGCCTCCCACCAGTGTGGCCCGGGTTCAAATCCTGGCGTCGACACCATATGTGGGTTGAGTTTGTTGTTGAGCTTTGTTGGTTCTCTACCTTGCCCCAATAGGTTTTTCTCCGGGTATTCCGGTTCTCCCCTCTCCTTAATAGGGACTTTAAGATCTAACGACGCCACGGTAGCAAGAACGTCGCTTAAAAAGTGAATTTGCGTTCCTTCAGTCTTAATAGCGATTATTCCTCCCTTTTTACTTTGTCAAATGTAGGCGAACCTTCCTGAAGCTGAATTTCAAGGGACCATATCCAAGCTCAGAAAGAGAAAAAAAATTTCGTCGTTGTTTGTTTACGTCCTGCATAAAACGCCAAATTAGACATTTTCACGTCGTAGTCCTGCAAAAACAGGAAAGAAATGTACCAAAAAGCGTGATGCACGTGCGAAGTTGCTGTTTTGCTTATTAAACTAATTGTTTTTTTGACGTTCTCGTTGCCGTCCGCGTCATTGGATCTTAAAGTCCCTAATAGCCAACACTCCAAAACTCCAATTCGCTCTGGAATGCACAGACACGCTTCAGCGAGTTCTTATGAACTCCTAAGTACTCCGTGGGTGAACAAATTACAAATAATGGTCCAGTTTTGTTATTGAAGACTATATTTAGGCACATTGAAACTGTTTCCCGTCGACTGTTGATACGGATAGCAAGGCTGGAAATGGATTGAGACTTAAAAAAAGGTTGGGCAAACCTTTTCAAGTTTTAATGCAAAATGTGCAAAACTCACAAAGTATATATTATGGTTTGTGTCCATGATGAAATTTGTTTAATATCTTCTTCATAACTCTACAGGAACATTTTGTCAATGGGTAAAGGTTCTAAGTAATGACTTAAGCACAGACTTGACCTAAAACAGCAATATCCATGTGACAAAGCCCCTTTAAATTGTTGACAAACTTTTTAAGCATGTACGCAGGAGTTCACCCCCTCACCAATAGATTGAAATCTTCGATCTCTCGCTTGGCGAAAAGTTGAGCTTTTTTAAAATAATATAAGAAAGATAAACTCGGACCAATGTTTAAAAAAAAATCCATGAGAATTATCATACTTTACGATTTAAAAGGGAAAGCAATGGAACTGAGAAACTGTGAACATCTTCGGGAACTTTCAGACTCGGATATGTCGGGTCCTTTACAAAAAATCCTAGTGCCTCTCACTCTTCGGGAAAATCTCCCGCCATTGACACGCAAGAAGTTGGCAGGTATATATTTGAGGAAACTTACATGTAAGATGTAACTCAACGGTCAGTCTTTCACTTTATTACAGGACGGAGTAATGACAACTAAGGAGAGTTCCAGACATCGCCAGTCGACAGTTACTGTTGTTCGCAAATTCAAGGTACACTGACGGCTGCTCAGTAAAGTTTCCAAGTGTGCCCACCTCCCCGGGCATCCGTCGGGCATTTTCCCACTGTGGGGCATTTGTCATCGGATCTACCCAGGGGTAGGGATGGGGATTAGGCCATTTCCGAGTTGCTCAAAGCTTCTGTTTCAAAGAGAGGCTAAGTGCAATGATATTCAATTCTCATGCCAATAAATCTCATTTTCACGAGGAACGTTTTGCACTTAGCTTCGAAAGGGAGATATTTTGGAACTCGGAAAAGGCCTATTTGTCATTGTTTTCTTCAAACCCAAATACTTTGAGTATTATGCATGACCAGCTTGTCCCACCGTGACAAATATCCGGGAGGGGGCCGGGGGTCAACACTTGATACTGAGGGACCGTTGTGTTCTGGCCTAGTATGATGTGCTGATTATGACTTGTTGAATGTTCTTTTATGTTTAGGTCTCACTGGACAGTCTAATGTCCACGCTGAGGTCTACAAATGTTCACTACATTCGCTGCATCAAGCCAAACTCTGACTGCCTGCCTCAGGTGTTTGATAGGAAACAGGTATTTTGCAGCCCTGCACTAGGGTTTTCCAGTTACTAGTACTACATGCATTAGCCCCTGTTTGCCTGTTCTTCTTACGCAGTTAGATAAAACCGAACTGACTCTAAAGCGTAGGTTAAATAGCCTGCGACCCAGACGGAACTAAACTTCCGGTTAAGTCCTTCTGCAAAACAGTGCCGAAATCCTTTTTCAGTTGGGGCCCCCCACCAGTGCACCAGGGTTTGAGTGCGCGCTATGATTGGCCTGGTAAAAGGCCATTGTTGATTTGCCAATCAGGTTGAACGAAAATTCGAAATGCTCCGGTAATTCGTTGAGGCCGTTGTAGACCCAAAACAAGGATACCGGCGCTGCTTGGCAGAACTTACTAACCGGGCTGAGATTACGTTTGCGAAGCAGGCCCTGACTCGTCCCCAGTTGTCTCTCTTTGTATTTTCTTAGTGGCGCGAGAGGTGTGATGGGAAGGAGGAAAGCGAGGGAGAGAGAGAGAGAGGGTCTTCCTTCCTTTTCCCTTCCCATCACCCCCTGCTTCCGCTGCGCGCGTTACGCGAAGACGACTGGTGAAAGTCAGACGTAGACGCTGGCCAAGATTGAACCGTAGACACATTTATCTCGGGGTTTCATTGTATCATGTTTCATAATGGTAGGCTAAGTTAGAACGAGTTGACGAGAGCTAGTTTAGCTCTGTTTGACTGCAACTACTGTTTACACTTATATCCATCTAAAAAGGTTATGGCTCAACTGAATGCTTGCGGTGTGGTAGAGACAATTAAAATCAGCGCGGCTACTTATCCAATCAGGTGAGTCAATTACTTGACTAGGTGTTTTAATCGCGAAAAATAACTTTAAACCTCCAAGCGGGATGTCTCAAGCTAACCTAAGTTTAATGTTTGTACTTCTAGGATCTCGCACCATGAATTTCTTAAAAGATACAGCCCCCTTTTGAAACTTTCCAACCATACGACACGCAGCCATTTGTCACATCCGCTCAGCTCTCCGAAGAAAGCCGACGCTTCTCCACGATGTCCGACGGTGGAACGTCTAAAGCGTCGATCTCGTAGGCGTCACCGAAGTAGCTACGACCACACGAGGCATATTTGCCGATCAATTCTAGAAACTGCTGAGACTGACATTGATGAAAGCAAAGAAAATACCGAAGGAAAATTTCTCAAGGGTGTGAAACTCGGGAGATCGAAGGTTTTTATGCAAGAAGATACGGTACGTTTTGGGGGTGTCCAACCCCATATTACCTTTTATTAAAGTAGAATCTACAATGATTATCTTAAATTTGCATTATTCATCACTCAGGTAGAGGGAATAACGGTGATATTTCATTTTTCGACTACAGTCAACTCTCTGTTGGTGAAGGACACTAATTTGGGATTGACACTTAAGTATCCTAGCCCTTAGAGAGTCGACAAAGAGACATGGTCCACAGGTCAGGAAAAAGTCGGAGGATTTCACTCCGAGTCAGGAAAAAGTCGGAGGATTTCACTCCGAGTCAGGGAAAATTTGAGCCTTTGAAGGAGGTCAGGGAGAAGTGAAATTTTAAGAGTACACAGTCATTCTTTTCCCTCTACCTTTACTGTTATCTTACATTTAAAATTCTTTTGTAAATTTTACAGGCATGAATCGTGTTGCATTGGTAGAATATTGTTCGTGAAGTTGAACAACATCCCTTTTGCACGTTATGATAAGGCCATTCCTATATCAGTTCATGTACACTACATGTGACTTGCTGTAAGCATAAATAAGGGAGTATAGGGGATGGCTTTGAGGGAAGGGTTGAGTCTATTTTCAGGACTAATTGGTGAAATTGCGTTAATTCGGTTAAGGAAATTTTACATTTGTCAGGAAAAAGTCAGGGAATAGTCAGCGGTATGGACCAACTCTAAGCGTTCCTCCTATAGAGGTGTCCGTTGAGAGAGAAAGTCAACTGTGTTTCATGGAAATCACATTTCAACTAGAGAACAATGTACATAGATTAGCTTAGATTATTCTCTCTTGACAATTTCAAGCAAAGAGCTAGTTTACTTTTCTTGTGTGAATCCGACCGTTTGGATGATCAACTAGTAATTGCTTCTTTTTGCTTGTTCTTAACTATTAACTGACTTGTTGTTGTTGTTGTTGTTGTTGTTGTTTTGTTATCATTACCACTATTTTTCCCTGTTTTTAGATGGAAAGGCTGGAAGCAGTTCGAAACAGGTGCCTGATCAAATCAGTGGTAGTTATCCAGAAATGTTGGAGACGCCATCAAAAGCGCTTAACGAGAAGGAGGGTAAACGCAGCCGTGAAAATTCAATCTGGTAAAAGTTACCATTTTATGTACCACGACGGATTTACCCTTGAAGTTGGTTAAATAATGAAAATGTCAGTGTCTGCATAAATTTATATCAGTTACATGAATACGCCTCCTTACATTTAACGTTAGTGTTTTCATTAGTCGTTTCTCTCTTCTACAAGCAGTCTGACAGAAATTATTTCCTTTTCAGTGTGGCGAGGGTGGAAGGCAATCAAAAACTTCAAGAAGACTTTAAAAGCCATAAAAGTTATTCAAAACCACGCGAGAAAATGTTTGATGTTAAAACGACTCAGTGACTATAAGCGCCTTTTAACAGAGGACAACTATAACCAGGAGAAAGACTTTATCAACGAAACCATCCTCGAGAGAAACTCTGTCTTGACAGAAAATACTGGTATACTCTTAAGACAATTGTCAGTTTCGCCATTATTCTCAAGTGGCGAAGTCACAAAGCGGCATGCCCTTCCAAGTTTAGTTTCGTCTACTTCAGGATCTTGGTTTAACCCGTTTAAGACGAATTGCGACGAGTTTAGTCAAAACAGCTTCTTCTGGCTCTACAACAAGGAATTGTCATGCAATTTGACCAGAAACACGATAAGCCCTCTCGCTGTGTTGATCTCTAACTTCAGTCAAGGAAAAATACCACCACTAGTTTGTACCGTGGACAAACAGCTTTCTTCAAAGCAGATGGTCAATACATCATCAGCTATAATATCACGTCGAGACATTGAAAAGGTAATGCCTTTGCTAATTTCGTTTCCATCCTGTTTCAAGATATTCTGCCGTCTATATGCTATTTTCTTTTCGTACAAGTTAACCTACGTTAAGATGCCACTGTTCGTCTAGAGAAAAAACGTTCCACCTTCTTAAAAAGAAGGTTATTGTAAAGGCCCCCTTATTTTACGTCTGTCGGCTCAAGATAGTCACTGATTATCAGACTAACAAGCCTAAAGCCAACTGAGCACTAATTTTCCTCCTTCCCCCTCTCTCTCCATCACTGCTCTGTTTTACAGGTATTTTAACGCCACTTAAAGCTACACAGAAGCAGTCGAAACAAGGATTTGAGGTTGCACCAGGGAATCAAACTCGGGACCTCTCTCGCACCCGACTGTGCCCAGTTCTTGCTCTCTGGGAGATGTGAAAGCAAGCAGCCAATCAGTTAGACTGTATATCATTTACTCATTTTTTTTCTTCGATGAACGAGCGAATTGACACGAGTGTCAGCGGAGCCGTACGGGCCAGCACCTAGCTGGCGAGCCTTGAATTCTCTACCAGCCCATGATTATACTTTATCTTTTCTTATCTCGCGCCCCTGTCCCACTCCTCGTAGCAAAGGCGAGCAAGCTCACTTGTTCAGGGTAGCGCGAGGGTATCTCCCTGTGCCAGAGCTGGAGAACACTCCTCTGACAGGCAACGTTAAGTACATTCTAAGAAATGGTTATATCATTCAAATTTTTCAGGTTCCTGTTACGTTTCACTGCAGAGGTACCCCTCTTCCGCATGCCAGCACCAGACCTCTTAAAGGAGCTTTGACTAACACGGTAAATAATAAACTAACATGTACCCCGATAAATACAAGACTAAAATTTTCCAAAAGGAAACAGTCACCTTGACCGCAAGTTGATCCGACTGGGATCCGCATTGAGCGCTTTGTCTCTGGCTAAGCTCCATAATCAGTTTTTTTTTCTAACCTTAGGCAAAATAAAAATGTAGTATATGAAATAGCCTTCTACCCACCGACTGAACTACCAAGTTGAATGCCCTTCGCCTCTTAATCTCACACACCAAGCATTAAAATCTTTTTTTTTGTAAGAATATGTTTTAAACTACACGTACTGATTTACTTTAAGATTATGTATGTGTGAGAGCGAAGTGCGCAACTTCTGCTGCCAAGTGGCGTGGCCGACTAAATTGAATGTAGAGAGTTGGTACGAGGTTCCTTTACAGAGGCCCGAAAAGTCTTTCACATTGTTGGAAACACTTTCAGTTGGTTGAAACACTAAAAAGCAGTGTCATTGGGAGTGAAAGGCAAACCCAAGGATATTAATTCCTGAAAAAAGTAGAGAACAAGGGATCAAATTCCAGGCGAAATGGCGGTCATAAAAACGCCCAATACCCGGGCGCGACAACCAACAGCACTAGCCATAATGGTAACTGTCATAGTCCAGCTCCCTCTTCTGCCCATCAAGTCAAGCAGACTTATTATTATCATTACCATTATTATTATAATTATCATTATTATTAGGATTATCATTATTATTATTAGGATTAGTAGGGGCTTGAAATCTATAAGGAACTAGCGCGATTTTAGTCTTAATACTTTTAATATTTATGACATTTAGTATTAGTATTTTTTTTATTCTTCTAATATTCCTAATATTCTTATTCTCTTCCATTTACTAGTTTGTTCTGCATTTTATATAGCTTTCCTCTTATCGACTTTGTAACATTCATCTGGTACCCGATATATTTGCAGGCTTCCGATATTCAGGCGTGTGGCATGGTATAGTAACATTAGAAAAAAATATATATTATTTATTATTATACCGTAATTGTTATCATTTTCTTTTGCAGGGGTTAGCTGGTATCAGTGACATGATAGATTGAGTGTGGCTCCAAGACAGTACATGGGTGACCAAATTCGTAAAACTGAAAATGAAATGAAAAAGGAAAATTTGCAACCGTAAGGTGTAAGCGTCGTTTCAAACTGGACAAGAAAAAATAACCGAAATTAAAGAAATATAAGAGTAAACGTAAATTAGAACTCCTCGAGCGTGCATAAGTCGAAAGGACTGTTTCAAGTCTTAAAAGTAACAAAGATTTTGATAAAAGCAGAAAAGCTTCATTTAAATCAACTTCCCATTTCGTTTCTTGGGCTCTTCCTCTTATTCTTTCCTCTACTAGTCATTGGTACCAACTTGGGAGCGACAAATTGCCTTGTTTAAGCTCGAATGAGGTCGACGTCCTCGTTATGGTCTTCGTTAAATTAAGGAGCTAAGTCGCTAGCGTCAAGGGTAATTTATTTGGAGGTTTCATTAAAAGGGTAAAAATGGTCGAAAACGTTTTACTATTTATGTCAGTGTCCATTGTTTACATGGAAGTTTCCCCGAAACGGGTTTCAAGTTTTTTCTTCCCCTTGGGCAATTTATCGCTGGGTAACCGCAAACATGAAAATGATCCAAATCCACAGGGAGCTCAACCCAGGGAGAGGGAGTAACCACACCTATGTATATTCTCTAACATGTAGTTGCAATCAGATAAAACCTTGGGCTTTTCTTCACAAATCTAAGTCATTTATAGCTAAATTTTTCTGTTGCTGAAGGGCAGCGAGCAAGTATTTTGCCACCCTTTCGAATAAATGAGGATGTATTTGGTTATAAAACGCGTAAATAATGAGAAAATATATATGCAAATAAAGCTAGGAAGTTACGTTTTTTGGGTACTGTTCATCAATTTCTTGGTCCCAAAACCTATCTCGTAATACTATCATAAGTCACCAATAATCATCCTAAGTCTAGTATTTGAATCGTCACTGAAACGAATTCGCTTTCTACTTTAAAATATTCTCTATCTGCCATCTTGACAGAAGGCGGGAAATGAATT
>OZ038002.1:1789700-1792200 GCA_964035705.1 Porites rus
TTTATTATCGCAAAGCCATCTAAGAAAAAGGATCAGAAAGTGTCGAGTGGAAAGAAAAGATCGCATCTATTACCTTGGCGTAATACGCGATGAAACAGTGTTTTCCCGCCTCTGTACTCAAAGCTCTCGCAATAACGGAGTCACTGCTAAGTTAAGGCGCTATCTAACTCTCTCTCTCAAGCCGAAATAATTTCATTATATTATAATTTTTCCTTAGCTTGGGGAAGTGCATGTCCATTACACATGCAAAAAAAATGCAAACCAAAATACACGATACCATAAGACTCGCATTCTCTGAAGAAACCGTGCAGTTGGTGATAAAACAGATAGTGCTCTCCTTATCCAGATTTTCTGACAGTAAGCAACTTTTATCGATTTCGTGCAAAAGAATTCACACAGTTGTGGCATAAAAATCCTCTTGCCAAAACTTCTCAAGGTTTCTTCCAATATGTAATAGTAACGTCCATGGCCATAACACAAGGTATGCTTCCAAACAAACCCCATAGAAACCCTATACAATTCAGACAATTTCGAATCCTGGTGAAAGCAAATGTATTTCAGCTACTGCGGTTCTTCATTAAATTCTTGAGGGACTAAAGATTTAATTCGAAGTTATTTTGAAAACGAGTCTGTCGCAACTACATCAGTAACTAAAGTTCATTGAACTTAAGTTCCTGCATTGCATGATCTCATCGCTGTTATTATATTTATTTTATCAATTTGTTTTGCTTTCCACAGTTTTTATGTTACACCCTGTTTTATCACAGTAACTTACCCATCAGTTCCTCGGCTTGAAACATTCTTTCCGGTCTTACATGAACAGCCACTGGGTTTGCACAGCTTCTGTAAACAATAGCCACTAAAAGGATCCCAAATTCACGCGTAAACATTTTAATAATTCGCCAGTGATGGAATCAGAATATACTCTCCAGCTATGACAGGTCTTATGAGTATGCGCAGCTGCGAAGGTATGGAAGTTTTAACTTATCTCGGTTCCTTTTATACGATGCGTTTAGACCGAAAGAAACCAGTTTAAATTTCCGCCTGGTTCGAGAATCCTTTTTACAGGGTGGGGCCACTCGAGGGTGGAGAGGGGCGTTTGTAAAACATGCAAAATGGAGATTTTGATTCAAGGCTTAACCTTCCATGCCAATTTAAGGAAAACAATGCCTCTATAATCCCATAACGCTGTTTGTGAGATTATCCTACACTCAAAAGATAGAGTGAAAGTTTTTGCGAAATCACATGTCCCAGTTTTCGTCTGGCTCCTTCCTCTAGTAACCTGATCTTTGGCTGCGGCTAATGGCTAAATTTCCGGCTAAACAAGTTACGCCTCCCTCAGCTTCGCTATCGCGTATAAGTAGTGCTAAGTAAGGCTCTCTAAATACCACATTTACCAGGGTCAATGTGAGTACCGTACCATTTCTAGTGTGTTATCGTAGCATATTTATAAGGGCACCGTCGAACGGAAGGCATTCAAAGTATTCCCTCCCCCCGCTCAGAACTTCCCTGTCGCAACTGTCGAGGAAATAATACTATAGTTCATACCGAAGTTCAAAAGTTGAGTTTCGATAGTAAGTCTAGGGATGCCATCTATATCGCTAACATCGCTAGATAAGCCAAGTTCTCGGAAACCTCTATTTTCATTGGCATAAAAAACATACCTGCAGAAGCCCATGATAGCTGCTATTAATTGTTTTTAGAGATAGCGGCTCGTTTAGGTCATTCATCTATTGTTTCGTTACAGAATAGAACAACTTGTTCTAAGAGCTTCAATTCGCGGCGCCCTCAAAATTAAGACGTCACGTCTTTACTTTATACAAAGCACGCACAAAGTTTTTAGTTGGAACCGACTCCCTTAGGAAAGATACTCTAACACAGCTTTGTTAAAATGGCAGTTATGACACTGATATCCCAGACTATTGGAAAGACTCCTCAGAGCAGTCATCAACTTATGTCCTGTTACTAGACGTGGTGTTCGATGAGAAGAACAAACTTCCTCCTGAGACATACTGATTAAATACTTTTATTTTTAAAAAGGGACAAGGAGCTTCCAGAAACTTCCACTCAGCCCAATAGGCCATTTCCCAGTCCTAAAAAGTCTCACTTTCAAAACGAGGCCAAGTCCAAAACCTTTCTTGTGAAAATGTGAATTTGATTTGCATGAGAATGAAATGTCATTTTCATATCTAGGGCTTTGCACTCAGCCTCTCTTTAAAAGGAAATGGCCTGTTGAGCCGGCCGTAGATCAGAGTTAAATAGCAGAGCAAATTTTTTAAAATTTGGGCGTGTACTTTTAATAAATAACGATTAGATGGTCATTCTAAGAGGATTGACCCAAACCTTTTGATTTTTAAAGTATTTACGAGCATTTTTGACTTTAATTACGACGGCCTTTCAAGTTGTTTACAGCAAAAGTGCAAGCATTGGTTCCTTGTTAGCAAATATCATGACGGTAACGCCATGGAATAGGCCAATTCCGAGTTCAGTCTTCACTTTC
>OZ038002.1:1797200-1827200 GCA_964035705.1 Porites rus
AGGAGAAACTGTTAATACTTTTCTGACAGACGTAGCGCAGCTGGCGACGCAGAGTAATTTATTTTTGTATAAAACGGAAGTTGATGTATTGACCAGTATGCAAATTTAATATTTTTATGGTTTTTGGCTGTTGTGTCTGCTTGGCTAAAACATAACTTTTGATTGTTTCCTTCCCTTTACATAAGATAACAAATTATAAACAGAAAGGATATGATTGTTCTGATTGTTTTTATTCAGTTGTTTTAGAAACAGGGTAGTTCCACGTTGTCTTGTCATTTTATGTATCGAAAACTAAATTTGTGTGCATGCATAGGCTAAAATTTAGCGGCCAGAAAAAAAACGGAAAGAAGAGCTGGTTTATGCTTCAACCATATCCACAAAAAGCTCAGTTATCCTAAAAGATTCACTGATAATATAAAAAAGAAAATTAAAGATGACTTATTTTTTTATTAAAACAATAGGTTTGGGGCCACAGTGGTTTCACTGTTCTGTTTCACTGAATTTTTCATGGGAACTTGAATTCCACCTGCCGCGTAAACTCCGTCACTTTATATTTCATGCCGTATTGATTCACCTTTTAAAAATGTTTTCAAGTTTAGTATTACTCTGGTAAAAAGCACAGTTTTCTTATGTTTGACCCAAACATCTTAATGAAGTTTACGTAAACCTGCTGAAAATTTTGCTTTTCCCTCTTTAAAAGGGCGTATGCAAAAGCCGGAATCTGGAATCTGGAACCGGAACCGGAACCGGAACCAGAACTGGAACCCGAACCTAAGAAATAAAACTTGGAGACGTTTCTGTCTTAAGAGTGTCACTAACAATTATTGCTCGATCAAGACTTTTCATCCCCACATTATATTTATTTATCGTTATTATATTTTTTACTGTCGCATTTTTTGCGTACGGTGCAAAATTTTTCTTCGAGAATTTCATAATACGAGTGAGCGTTGCAACTTGGGATCATGATTGACATGAGTACTCCTCCTCCCTTTGCCGCCTTTTCCTCACAATGGATGAAACACGGAGCCCTTTTAAGAAATGAGTAACTTAGGCTCAAGAGAAGGAAATGAATAACACAGCGGTCTTAAACAACACATACTAATAATGGCTGTTTTTCGCAGTCAATCAGCTTCTGATTAGTTGTAGACTCGATCTGTCGAAAATTGCGCGACCTACAGCTGCAGTCACAGTTTATGACTGCTAGGAATAACAGTAGGATGCACTTACCTTTTTTTTTGCAAGTCACTTTCCGAATGTGAGTATACCTTTGGTATCACGATCACTGTGCTGAAAATTTCTCAAAACAATGATAACAGAGGACGCCATCTTGAATTTTATTCCCACACAGGTATCGGGAACTAGTTTCAGTGCTTCCCAGTTTACCCTGGTCTCAATTTAAGTTCCGGTTCCGGTTCCGTTTCCGGCTTCGGCTCCGGTTCCGGATTCTGGATTCCAGCTTTTCCATACGCCCCTTTAAAACCTGAAAAGTTTGGAGCATTGCTCATGTTTCCGGTTTTAAATCTGAATGGCACAAAAACTTTGATGGTTTTCATAAGACATCATGCGGGTTTTTGTCACGCCCAAAAGCTAAAATTACCAAGTTTTCTTGCTGAATAAAAGTCTGGAACCTGCTTGAAACAAAATGCACTGTGGGATACAAAATGGTGGCTTTTGTAATTTTGTCAAGAAGGTCCTTATCTATTTTTCTTTGGTGAATTAACATAAGCCAAAGTACGATGAAAAGAAAACAAGTGCAAGGCCCACTGTACTCTTTCTTTGGAGGAAAGCAATCATCAGATGATAAAGAAATTACACAGCATCTGAAACACCAGCTTCGACCAAAAAAAACACGCAAGTACCAGGAGGCATGGAAGGATAAATGCAAATGGCTGAGGTTTGACGGAAAGGAAAACAAAATGTTCTGCGAGTTTTATAGAGATAACTCCAGAGGATCAAAACAAATAATTTCCAAACAGACAGCCTGAA
Organism: Porites rus; assembly: GCA_964035705.1. NCBI lineage: Eukaryota > Metazoa > Cnidaria > Anthozoa > Scleractinia > Poritidae > Porites > Porites rus. Next base: position 1,799,187 of record OZ038002.1, read on the forward strand.
AGCACATATCATGAGGCCAGTGAAGGACATGCTTTGACCAACGTTCAAGAAAATGGAATTTCTTTTTAACACAGCATATTATGTTGTCTATTTAAAACTTCTGTTAATTTTTATCTTCCCACGGTTGTGTTCATTGCAAAGAAAGAATGGTTTGTCCCTTGGAAACACATGCATACATGTACACTGTACACTGTATACCTATTGGAACAACAGATATCTCTAAGAAATTGTGTCTGCAGGGTTCAAAATGACAACACTACAGTTGCGAAAAGAAAGCCTGAAAAAAAAAATGGCAAAAGTTGCATCTATAACTGCGATGATCTACTTTCATATAATTCTTCACCCCGCAATTCACATAATGATTTTCATTATATTCATAACTCTCATCGTCTCATTCTTTCATGGGTTGATAATGAACCAATTCAACGACACACTCCCAGTTGGCTTGTTAGCTCAACTGGTAAGAGCACTGAACCAGTATCGCAGAGGTCAAGGGTTCAAATCCCATACAAGCCTGAATTTTTTTCAGGCTTTCTTTTTGCAACTGCAAAAGTTGCATTCTATAACTGCGATGATCTACTTTCATATACTTCTTCACCCCACAGTTCACATATATGATTTTCATATATTCATAACTTAATTATGATATTATTACAATTCCTTAGAAACTAATTCTGTGCTTGAGAGGAGTTGGAAGGAAAGACATGGCATTGTGGAGGGATTAAAGGGCATCCAACATGAAGTACTGATGCCATTAGCTGTGGAGTGTATGTCATACATGTAAAGGTGGGTTCAGAAATAGACTGGGAAAATGGCTGACATTTTGCAACGGAATGACTGGTTTCCCCACACAATGACATCTAAATGTGAATGCTGAAATTCCATACTGATGACACGTCAATACCCAGATCTCAATAGTGTTTCTGATCGGCTGAAGGAAATTTACCACCCAGCGCTACCAATCAGAAGTATGACCCAGATCTGGGTAGTGACACGTCATCAATATGGTATTTTTGCACTTGTTTCTCGGATGTCATTTCAAGAACATATTAGTGGTAGCGTCACAAAATGTTGGCTGCTTTCTTAGGCTATTACAGAAAATTAAATTATAGATATTTATATTGTATCTGTTTCATAATTAAAATCTTGCTTTCAGTAGTGTTCTCACTTTTATTTTAGAGTGCTGAAATGTATTGCCATCCAAAAAAAATGACTGATGGAAGATTTGAAAAATGTACTTTTGTCTTTACTGCAGATGGTGGCTCATGACCTTACGAATATTCCACATAAGAATCAAGGCCTAAGTTGGGATTAATAAAATTACAAAATAATGTTCTTTTAAAACAAAAAGAAGAAGAAAAGAAAAAGAAGTGAAGACCATAAGTAGTAGTTTTAGGAGAGGGTAGCTGAACAGACATAACTACACCCTGTACCCTGTAGACTATAGGATATAGACCAGAGAATAAACATAAAATTATTTCTTAGATAGCTTGGATAACAGGTAAAAAACTAGATCTTGTACAATATCATTTAAACCTATCAACAACAAATATGAGCGTCAGGAATGGTGCCTGAAGAAGATGGAGCCACAAGACAAGCAGCAAAGCCAAATGCATAGGGAATCCTTGACAACACTGTGAGCGGCAGCCACCATGCAAAATCAGTGGAAACTAAAAATGGTTATCAGAGAACTATAATCCTGTGAGCGAAATCTTAGAATTTGCTCGTTAAAGGCCACATTCATCTTTTCAGTCTAATGTGCAGCACAAAAGTGCCATAGGCTTTGAGGAAATAATACTGAGAAATAGTAAATGTTTGTTCAAAATTCATATCCATGTTTTGTCTCATTTTTGCTTCACCAGTGACTTTTAAGTGAAAGAATTTGTAAGGTTCATTGATGACAAGGGATGTTCCCTTAAAGGTAAGCCTGGAATAAGACATGTATACAGCTGTATATCATTTTCAAAGCTAAGTACTCAAATACTTTTTTTTAAGTGTTATATTCCATCATTACAAGAAATCTTGTATAGCCACTGAAATGCTATGAGGACCAGTGCTAAGCAATAACAGAAGTTGAATAAATCCTTGTCAAAAGATCTATCATACTTCAATTTCAGAGGTAACTTGGTTCTTGCCCATGGCCAAGTTAATAATTCGCGAAATAACAGTGAGCTCCCGACTAGATGAGATCTAGCCAGAAACAGGGCCTTCATTTTCATAACATTAATAGTGCAAAGGTGATAGCGGGACAAGTGACCTTTCCCCTTCCCCTCAGAATTTCCGTTGCCCTCCATGGGGTGGTGGGGGGAGGGGGTTATCGATAATTTCTGGAACCACACAATGGAAGTTTATCAGGATTGGTCAGAATATCCAGACCGAGGCCGAGGTATTAGTGGAAAGATCTATGTTTGCTGATGTTTTTTACCATCTTGTTACATGTAGCTTAAACTGAAAGCTAAATGGGTCCAGAGAGGAAAATGTGCATTGTTCCTTATGGAAAGAAAACAACCAGAGCTCTCGTCAAAGGGTTAAGGTGTTATTTCCAGGATTTTTATTAACTTTTGTTATTTAAAATAAGACCATGGAAGTGTCTTTTGATGAATCAACAACAATGTCAATTTGAGTGTAGACTGAATAGTTGTTAATTTTTCTCCAGCACCATGGATCCAACAGAGTAAGGAAGTTTGTGACTACAGACTGTGGCTGCACACTGGTGGTGAAATGTCATAATAAAGGAAGCTGCATTCAAGGACCTGTTGAGAAGTTGTCTTGGCTTCATACTAATTTTATAACAAAGCAAAGAATATATTTAATACAGTGCTATAATGATCAGAGTCAATTCTCTTTTCTCTGCAGGTATATGTGGGAAATATTTAGTAACCATTTCAGGTTGTTATTACAAAGAGAGGCTAGTTATTTTGACAATGATCATGTGGTTCGCCTGTTCACATTAATTTACTGAAATTTATAATATTAAGAGTTGGACAGATCAAAAATGAAAATGACGTCAGTTGAATTTCCAGAAATTCTCAAACCCTGTGTAGTTGGCAGCATTCATACAGCAGCTTTGAACAATCTTGAAAAGGTCTTGAAGTAAAAAGTTATTGAATTTGCTTAAGGTCTTTGAAAAGTACTGAATTCCTTTATTGGGTCTTCAAAAGTCCTTGAAATTCAATACCTTGTCTACTCCACACTGTTTTCTTTGAAATTAGATTATCTCGCAGAGGAAAATTTGGCTCTTCCTTGGTGTAAGAACCTGTTAAACTCACGGGTAATCTAATTGTTACAACATTTTTGTGCATAAACAATATTTTATTTCTGTTTCCTTATTTCAAATGCCATTTCTGTACCTCAGATGCAACTTCAAGTCATACCCAGTCGTTGCAAAGTGTTGTCACGGAAAGTGTTATGGCTGAAGAAGTAAAAATGGTAAATGACTCTATCGTTCAAAAAGGCGATAAAAAATGCTGATTTATTGAATAAGTCTTAGTCATTGAAAACTGTAATTTGTCCTTGTAAAGTCGTTGAAATTTTGTTTGTCCAAGTTTGTATGAACGATGATTCAATATCGTCATGTCAGTTGTAATTTGTTGATGAAATGACATCACTGTTACTCAAAATCAATATTTCTCTTGTAGCCACTCAACTGGAACAAAGGATTATTTCATGTATTAATGATGGATGCACCGTCAAACCAAGAAATCATGGTAAAAATAATAAGAACTTGATTAAGAAATTTGGAAAGTAAAAATAATGTTAAAAGAAAAGAGAATTGATTTTCCATCATAGTAGCACTTCAAACTAGAATTTAAAAATATAGTTGCCATTATAATTCCATTCTTTTGAGGGATACCTAGTAGAGGCTATGACCTAAGCCAGCTTGTAACTATTAATTTGAGAAATATGTTGTGGTAAAAGAGGGTATAGGACAAACAGGCTTCTCTATTACATTCATGAAAAGCCCTAGGAAGAGCTAGGCAAGTAAAGAAGATGTGAAAAAAAAAGTGGTGAAAATAGACCGAAGCCTCGAGTTGGTGATTTTGTTTCAGCGCAGAAAAACAGCCGGCGGTCCGCACCTCCAAGAGGTTTTTCTCCAGGTACTCCAGTTTTCCCCTCTCCTTAAAAACCAACACTTCCGAATTCCAAATCGATCTGGAACACACGGACATGTTTCACCGAGTTCTTATGAACTCCTAAGTGCTCCGTGGGAAACAAATTACAATTACAATAGAATGGGTTTATTTTCAGTTGAATTATTGAAGTTGTCTTAATTTACTCTGCTATACAGTGGAACCTCGATTTAATGAAGGGCCAAGGGAATGGCAAAGGTCCTTTTTCATATATTTTACCATTACTGGGGCAAAACAAATCGTTTGTTATACCAAGGACTTCCTTATATAGGTGTTCGTTATATCGAGGTTCCACTGTAGTAGTAAAGGTAAAAAAAATCTTTCAGCCACTCGTGCTATATGACTGACCAAATGACAACAATGACGGTATTTCTACTTTCTCAGTTTGTCTACCATTTGTTTGTTTTCTAATTTTTTCCACGTCAGTCATTTTTAAAATAGATTATCCTTTTAAAGTAATGAGGCCCTCTCGAATTGAATTTCCATTTTTGCTCACAGGAGTGAGGGGGAGATAATTATGTCCGCAGTCTGAATTTCAAAACCCATATTTTCATGTGTAGATGTAGCCATGGCCTGTTGGTATTTTAATATTGTTTTGTGCTTTTCTGAATATTTGATGCTAGCTAGTCATATGGTACAGTGGGCCTTTTGAAGGTGGTCAGACAGTTGTGTGATACAAAATCACCAGGCTGGGAGGCAAGGGTTGTGGCCATTTGACAGCTTTCAAAACAGGGTATCTGCTGACCAAAATCACATGGCTCAACTCTAAGTGGATTTCTTTGCAAAGGTTACAAGTTTATTGTTTGATGTAAATTATTAATTTAATAACGGGAACTTGGCCTTTATTATTACATATATATATATATATATATTATTAGCTACATGCTGCCTTGGGTGCTGAGGCCAAAAAAAATCTATCATTTGGAAATCTACTCCCTTTCTTTTAAAGGATCAATGGTATTTCCTGCTTTCCCGCATAACAGCTTTTGGCCAGTCAAGTGGTATGAAACTGTTATACTTACATGCAAGAAATGCAGCGAAAGAGGCGGACAAAGAGCTCGGCCCAATGAAAAAAAGAGAGGGAGAGGTCCAAATGGTTACTAGTATTTTTTGCCTCAGCACCCAAGGCAGCTTGTAGCCAATGAAAAAAAGAGAGGGAGAGTTCCAAATGGTTACTAGTATTTTTTGTCTCAGCACCCAAGGCAGCTTGTAGCTAATAATATACAGTATATGTTTTTGTATACCCACTACCTCATTCCCACGTGTTACCTTTAAAATGAAAGATAATGGGAAACGAGCCTGGCATTGGCCATTCACATCCACATGTCTATATTAGAAACCCAAAAAGTGGGGTTTATCTCAAGTTATTCATAGTGTCACAGGTCCAGTGATCATTTAATTGTTCTTGTTCTTTTGCACTGCTTTCTCTGAATCAGGTTTTTCTGTGTATTGTCATGAAACATTTGCAGAGTGCAGCTCATTGAATAAAATAACACTTCCTATAGCAGAACCTAAATCGCTAGGAATACAGAGGCAACTTTTCCTTGAAAGACTTGCTCGTGTAAACTGGAGAACTTGGTTTTTTGAAAAAACTGTCAATGGTTATTTACACCACCAAGGAAAAGTTGCCATTAAAAACTTGTTCTTGTTCTAGGGGCTGATAGGATCCTCTTCTCAAAGTTGTGCCTCATTTGCAGCTCCGTCCTAATTTCTTCATGTAAAAAGCAAAACTTTGGCAAGTTCTTTGCCTTTTCAAGGAAAAGCATACTCGCTGCTTGAAGGAAGTAAGCATAGCCCTGACGCTATTCAAGGTCATGTTTAAAGATAACTTTACTTAAGCTGCATTTCAATGTGTAACCCAGAACCCTGCCAAGTGAAACAACCTTCCTCTTTGCTAATGGTATTTTTAGATAGTCACCTTTGAGATATTTCAAGGGCAAGTGGAAGACAAAAAGGGACTAATTTGAAAATCACGCCATTAATGCAAATTAAGAGCGCTAAAGTGCACAACGAGCCCTTAACACACTATCCACTATGTGCTTGGCCTAAAGCAGAAAGAAAGTCAAACCCTACACCAGGAACACTCGATTTTTTTGCTGCTGATAATCCAATAATTACAGCTTTTATACAGGAACACTAAAGCAGCAAATGTCTCCAACGCCATTGCAAAATTAATATTCCAATATTCCTTAAAAAGATACAGTAATTTCAGTTGTACTTAATTAAATTGATATGCTCCGTGGGTAACTACCCATTGTAGATCACGTGATATTCTCTGCGGGTTAAAACCTTTAGAGGAGAGACCTTTTCAAATTCACCATTTTCACGTAGATCATAATGCACTTTATTTCCGCCCCTAAATTTTGCATGTGCATTGTCTTTGATTTCCTTTGGGACCACTGTAATGCCGAGGAGAAATTGGAATCAATGGTTATGCAAAGCTATGGGGATAAACAAGGTGCATTATCATCTAAGAAAAGTGGTGAATATGTATAAAAAATTGGTCGTCTCCTCCATCTACACCACCATATAAAACTTGTCTACTCTTAATTTTGTTTGGGAATTGAGCCCTTCCCTACCCCGCCTGCTGGTGACTAAACGGAAAAGAAAAGGGGTGAGGAGGATAGACCACACCCACTCACCCCTCCCAGTGAGAGGAGTGGGGAAAGGAGTTAGCGTGGGTGAATAGCGTTTTTATCAGCTTCGCGATAACAATGAAAATATATGTAAAGAAGATAAAACGCAATTAAATTATTAGAAAGAAAAACTGCTCTACTTTAATGTATTCTCTGTGTTATCAAAAATTTATAATTTTTAGTTTATATTTTGTAATTAATATTACTTATCAATACACAATTCTGCCTATGGGTTGCATGAATATTTATTCAATAAACTATTTATCTAGTTTCTAGCACAAATCAACGTTTCTATCCGTCAGGAAGTAATATAGAGACTAACGCCTGTGAAATCAAATCCTGTCAACCGTCAAACTCATAATATCCCCAGAATCGTGAGATATATGCCTAACCGAAAACTTGCTCCATTTTCTAAAACACGGTACTGCGGCGCTCTTTTGAGTAAAAGGCTATATAAAATATCCCATTTTCAAGAACACGGTAATGCGATACTCTTGAGTAAAATTTGTTTATCAAAACTCCATAATTTAAATATGGCTGGGCGGCGCTCTTTTGAGAACACAAATATCAAAAATAATCCCTTTTCAAGAACAAGGCAGTGCGGCGCTCTTTTGAGTAAACAGATTTAAATACAGTTCATATTCGTGTTCTGAAAAACGGCAGTGCGGCGCTCTTTTGAGTACCAAAATGATGCCACTGCGGCGCTCTTTCGAGTAAAAAATTATGAATATATGAATAAATTACCCGGCAGTGGGGTGTGGGCTCCCGCCCAAACCCCCCTCCCCCACTCCCCTCCCGGGAAGGGGGAGAGTGGGGTGTGGGCTCCCGCCCAAACCCCCCTCCCCCACTCCCCTCCCGGGAAGGGGGAGAGTGGGGTGTGGGCTCCCGCCCAAACCCCCCTCCCCCACTCCCCTCCCCGGGAAGGGGGAGAGTGGGGTGTGGGCTCCCGCCCAAACCCCCCTCCCCCACTCCCCTCCCCGGGAAGGGGGAGAGTGGGGTGTGGGCTCCCGCCCAAACCCCCCTCCCCCACTCCCCTCCCCGGGAAGGGGGAGAGTGGGGTGTGGGCTCCCGCCCAAACCCCCCTCCCCCACTCCCCTCCCCGGGAAGGGGGAGAGTGGGGTGTGGGCTCCCGCCCAAACCCCCCTCCCCCACTCCCCTCCCCGGGAAGGGGGAGAGTGGGGTGTGGGCTCCCGCCCAAACCCCCCTCCCCCACTCCCCTCCCCGGGAAGGGGGAGAGTGGGGTGTGGGCTCCCGCCCAAACCCCCCTCCCCCACTCCCCTCCCCGGGAAGGGGGAGAGTGGGGTGTGGGCTCCCGCCCAAACCCCCCTCCCCCACTCCCCTCCCCGGGAAGGGGGAGAGTGGGGTGTGGGCTCGGCCCCCCACTCTTAAGGGGGAAAAGTTAGAGTGTTTATCCCTCAAGGAAAAACTTGTCCGATTTTTCTATCTATGTTACCAAACAAAACATTTATGCTAAGACTTTTCAAGAAAAACCTGTCACCTAAGTCACAAGCAGAAGGTAAGTAAAGGTAGGAAAGGTCTCGACATAAACATAAACTAGTAAGATATTTGATAAGTTTTATTTGGTGGTTTAAATGGAGAAATCAACATTTGTTTTCATATTTACTTTTTTACTTAGACTATAATACACATTGTTTACCTCTAAAATTTTGCCCAACCATTGTATTCAATTTCTCCCGGGTTTACAGTCATCCCAAGAGAAATGGAAGACAATGGTTATGCAAAATTTTAGGGGGTAAACAAGTTGCATTATGGTCTCCGTAAAAACGGTGAATACGGAAAAAGTTATCCATTTACACCACCAAATAAAACTGTTCAAAAATCTTACTAGTCTAAATTGAGACCTTACTTACCCTTACTTACCGTCTGCTGGTGACTGAAAAAGAAGGTTTTTCTTGCAAAGTCTCCGCAGGAATGTTTTGCATGGTAACATAGATAGAAATATCAGACAAGTTTTTCCTTGAGGGATAAACTCTAACTTTTCTATTTACATTTAACAAATTAAACTGGTTAAAAAACTGACTACTACTTCTTATTTAATATAAGTTACGGAACACAACATGATTGTCCGCAAAATCCTCGAAAGGCTGCGGTAATTTAATGTTATATTTCAATCTCCTTTCGGTTCTGTTTTTGGTGTATCTTCTTGAAGGTCAGGGCTCTTGAACTTCATTCTTACATGGATACATACTGTCTGAAAGAAATTAAAATACAAGTAAGACGAACTTTGAGGTTTAGAATTCTTTCTAACAATAAATATAGTTCCTTAGTTTTTATTGCTGAACCTGCATGTATAGAATTAATACACTTTGAACTTGGTTTTAGGATATAACTCCTGTACTCTTATTTATTGACACTGCTGCTTCTGAAAAGTCCATAAAAAGATGTCAACATCAGGCCCTCGAGGGCATCACTGAGGCAAAGCCATGGCAGATTTTTTTGTTAAGGGTAACCTTTTAGACTGTTTTTTCCTCTTGCATTTTAAAATGTTTTTTAAAGTTTGATTCATTTCAACTGGAGAGTGTCCTACTATCCCCTGAACGTGTCTACATTGGCAAATGAGGTAGAGTAAAAACATGAAATATGTTTTTGGAAGTTTTAGTTTTCAGTTAAGTTCACTTACTAGATACTTGTGTGAAACGAATAACACACTGAAATTAACTGAAAATATTGCAAAGATCGACCGAGAGACCTCGTGTTTTTTTGCATATAATCACCCATTCCCTAACTATAAGGATTGTGAGGGTGGCTAAGCAAAATTTTATAGAGAAAGAAATCTATCATAACTTTTATTAAAGCGTAGACCAAAATAAAGAAACACAACCCTTGCATAAAATCGCCTGATACGAGATTTCATCACGCAATTAACAAAATCAGTTCCAAATCAAGTTTTATTTTTATTCAATTTCAATGGCAGATTACATTCTAAATCCATGAGTTAGGTAAGCCTGAAAGAGGAAACAAAATGAAGGTAAAATATTTGTTGGTTCTTCGTTATATATTTATTTATTTTGATAACTTAATTTGAGGACATATGAAAAAAACAGTCTAGCGTAGTGTCAGCTAGTAAGTAAAACCTAACTGAAAAGAAAAGAAACTCTAAAAACAAATGAAATTATTCAAAGAAGCTATGTCACGATTTTTTCAGTTGTATAATAAACATAAAAACCTAGAAACACGTGCATTGAAATAAAGCACTATAATGATGATTCGATTTTACTTAAAAAGTACTCTAATAATTAGTGTGCGAATTTGGCTTTCGGTGACCAAAATAGAAACGGATTGCCAACTAAGAAAACTGAGAATACTCTGTTCTTATTTCAGCTCAGCCTTTATTGTAGCAAGGGATACTCTGCTCTTTAAAATGGTAATTTCAAACTAAGAATTTGAATTTTTATATAAGTGATAATTTTTTACACTCAAATGCATTGGGCGAGTGTTTTAAAATAAGCAAACGCAATCCAAGCCATTCAGAATGTAGAAACGAAAAAGAAAAGTTTTTAAATATTGGGTGACCCAGAAATCGGGTATTATTATTATCTTATAGAAAGAAATACATGTACCTACTGTGGCTAAGATTTTAGTGAAATTCTTTTGCGAGTAAGAAGACGAAATCTTGGAAAGTACGTTACATTTTTCATACTGTTCAGTCAGTGCATCAAATCCTTAACTCTATTCAGAGAGGGTTGTTTTGGTCTCCTGGGACGATTAATGCACTCATCATTTTAACAACTGTAATGTAAAGCAAAGACTTTGAAACTTTTCTGATAAATTAATTAACCTAAAGGGATAGGTGGATAAACGCACTCCTGACATTTTTAGAATATAAAAATGCAAACATATGACAACTTGAAAAAAAAAATTTGAATAAGATGACCAAGAAATCGAAGGATCATGTTGAAAAGTTTGAACCTAACGTTTTTATATCGATCCAATATACTAGCTGCGATTATGTAATTTTTTTTAAATTTAAGTATTTAGTGGTTTTCTGTTTCCAAACAATCTCTACTGTAAAATTTCTTTTAACATAAGACAAGTTAACGAAATCTGGAAAATACATGTACTATACGATTCTAATATTAGGACAATTGCACGATGACGATATTTGACTACAACTACCAGAATTCAATCCGCTCTTGCTTTGTTATTTAAATTTGTCAATCCCGCTGAGGATTAAAGAACAATCACAAGAAAACAACAAACTCAAGGATTCTGGTAGTTGTAGTAAAATTACGTCATCCCGCAATTGTCTTATTCTTCTCCGTGTCTAATATACAAAAAAAGAGTGTAGAAAGAAATAAATGTGCACCAATGAACCAAGCCTGCTGGAGACAGAAGCTCTAGTAGGCAAAATACTTGTTCACTGAGACTAAGATTTTAATGAAATTTTGATGAAATTCTTATGCAAATTTATAGCAGACAAAATTTGGAAAAAAAATTTCTTTCAATTGTTCCTACTCGATTTCGTTAAAACCTTTCATGATACAGCCACTGAATTTATTCAAAAAAGTACTCATCATTTTAAACATCTATTTATAATTTAACAACGATGTAATGTGACTTCGTTAGAAATGATGTCAAATTTCTTTTCTGAACCTATATTTCACCGTTCTAGCCTCTAAAAATAGGTGTAAAGTCAAAAAAACTAAAATAGGAACGTGTCTCATAAAATCATTAAGTTTGCAAATATTGAAGAGAAAATCTTTAACAATGGCAGTGACGTAACGATGAAGTCATATATGACAAAAGAACGAACTGGAAGCATCCGCCATCTTAGATTTGCCATTTTGAATTAATTAAATGCATTTTAATTTGCTTTAAAACTTATAAATTGAGGGAATCATCGAAAAAAATTAAATTCATTTGTTTATAAAAGGTTATCTTGGAAGAAAAACGAATCTACCAGACTTGTTCAAACGTCTACACACTCTGCATGCAAGATAACATGTACATTTTTTGCAAGCAGGTCCTGGATCAAACCACTAACTGGTACCGTAGTAAGATGAAATTCTGAAATAAGTAAACATTATCGTAAATTAAACTTGACAACTGTCATTTTAAACTCTTAAATAACCGCCTAATAAGCCGGGTTACAATAGCAGCTAAAATAACTTTGACGACTATGCAATTTTTATTTCTGGGCGTCAAAAATGGTTTGCCATGGCGATGTCTATGTTGAAAACACGTCAAGAAGACTTACCAATATTTCCAGATTAATTTTCGGAAAAGTCGCTGTCTAAATGCTAGGCATAAATGGAACCAAACACAAGGCGAGAAAGAGACACTTTTTCAAAAATTCTTTCACTTTCCATTTGTACTAGCTGTGTTACAGCCGGAAATGGACGTGACACTGTTTATTCAATTTTCAAATGAGACATTTTAGTGACGCTTAAATGAAATGATTAAGTGTAAAAAACCCGGATGTGAGCACATGGTTTTGTGTTTAGTTTTGTTCGCTCGTACAATTTTGGATGGTCTCCTGTATACGATTGTAAAGCTTATTTGGAAACTAATACAGTCCAGAATTGTTCCTACTTTGGTTTGGTGGATATTTTTTTGGTTTCGGGAACAATTTTCTGGTCCTTGACTAGCCGGATAAAGCGAACCAGGCGAATGAAGCGAGCGAATCATGGCTGATGATAACGATAATGGTGAACTGGAATCGGCCGAACGATCAACAATTGCAACTGTGAAAACAAAAAGAGCTGTGGTAAAACGAAGAATTACGAATACCTTAAAGAAATTACAAGGTACGATTGAGCAATATGGCAGGAAATCTATTATTCGTGGTTATGTAAATATTCTGGAAGAGTCGCTCAATGAAGCCCAAGTTTTAAACAATCAACTGTTGGCCATGCTCCCGGAACAGGAACATGAAAATGCCCTTAACTGGTATGAAGAAGAACTGGAAAGAGTTCAGGAAGCGAAATTAGAAGCTGAAGCACATCTGGAAGAAAGGAAAGAGGAGAGTTATAGCGCGTTAAGCTCACTGAAACTGAGTAAATCCTCAGCAGATTCTCACGTAGCCGAAATTCGCGCCAAAATGGCGTCGGCAGAAATAAAGGCAAAACAGCTAGAAATGGAAGAAGAACGACGAAAGAAAGAGTTTGCGAAACAGCTGGAGATAAAACACAAGATCGAACAAGCACGTAACGAGGCTGAAAGAATTGAATTCGAAGCAAAAGAAAGGAGAAAAACCCAAGAAGCAAAGGACGAGGCCGCACGCCTTGCGGCAGAAGCCGAAAACCTTGAGAAGGTACGAAACTTTAATCATTACAATGACCCTGAGTCTTTAACTAATCGTCTCCGGGATTTTGAGGATGATTCGCTAGAGTTAATCCCACTGTCTGGATTTACGCAAAGTGTACAAACAAGTCATGTTACGCCATTATCCTCATCGTCTCAACCACAGTCTGGAGCTGTGTACAATGTACATGCAACTCAGGTTACATCATCACCAATGTCTATGAAACCAAGACCAAGCGTTTCATTCATGGTTCCCAAAAGCTCGGCACAGTCCAAAACATCAACGCCAGTTTACCAATCCTGGGTTCAATGTTTACCAAAAACAGCACAAACTGATATTGCATCGAGTCCTGAGAGGAAACATGTTACTTATAGCTGTTCAAGTCTTCCTAAACTACAGCTCAAGAAATTTGATGGTGACCCCTTGCAATGGCCTGATTGGTCATCGATGTTTAAATCAATTGTTCATGATGCTGATTTGTCTTTGAATGGAAAGATGCAACACCTTCAGAACTCTGTGGTTGGTAGAGCGAAGTCTGCAATTGAAGGGTATGGTTACAGTGGGGATTCTTACTATGAAGCATTGAAAGAATTGGAAGCTAGATTTGGAAAACCCTCACTTGTTGTAAAAGTTACACTTGACAGATTGAGAAAAACATCACGAATACAAAATGACAGACCGCATGAAGTGAGGAACTTATCAGATGTTGTGTCAACTACTGTCTGGATCTTTAAAAGGTTTGGATACATAAATGACCTAGCAGCCGAAGCTAATGTCTCTATTGCAGTGGATAAACTATCCCCAGATCTCCAAGTGAAGTGGAAGGACCATGTGAGAACAAGCAATTTACATCAACCAAACCTGGAGGACTTTTGTAGCTGGCTAAAGGGCCAGGCGGATATTTATGATGACTGCTTCAAGTTCCCATTCAGAGGCCGCTATGGAGGTGCTGGTGAAAAGCACAATACCTTCTTTGGTAACCTCTCATCACGTAACAAGCAAGCAAAACCTTGTTCAATGGGAGATGGACAGCAGCATAACCTGTCAGCTTGCCCTAAGTTTAAAGCCTTAAGTGTGGAAGAACGCCTCAGTGAAGTTCAAAAACATAAGCTGTGTTTTTGCTGCCTCCGATCTGGTCATTGGCTTACCACTTGTAGGAACTTGAAACCGTGTGGAGTGAATGGGTGTACTCGAAGTCACAATGCATTACTGCACTCATCAAGAAATGTAACACCCGTTGGGAACAATGAAACAGCTGCATCAACTAACCAAGCAGCAACAGAAGCAGTTACCCCATCCACCGAGCATTCTAGTGCATCTCATAAGAGTAGTAGTGACTCTGTTTTATTACAAGTTGTGCCTGTTACCCTGTATGGGCCAAAGGGATACTTCAACACATATGCAATGTTAGACACTGGAAGTACTTGCAGTCTGCTAGCAACAGATGTTGCAAAAAATCTTGGCCTTGAGGGTCCAGTGGAAAGTGTTCTGCTGAATGGAATTCAGAAATCATCAAGGCTGCTGACTAAGCGTGTTGATGTTCAAGTTAGTCAGTTGAATGACTTTGGTACAAGGTTTGATGTGCACAGAGTTCTAGTGGTTGATCGCCTGAACGTGCCGGAAAGAAGGGTGAATTTCAGAGAATTACAAGAGAAATGGCCACACCTTGCAAACTTAGAGTTGACTGAAGTTTCTGTAGCTCGAGTCGCGTTACTCCTTGGAAGTGATGTCCCAGAACTTATTGTGCCTCTAGAGACTCGATATGGACCGAAAGGTTCTCCTGTTGGTGTTCGCACTAAATTGGGGTGGACTGTTACTGGTCGTCTACCTGGTTATATTGAAGATGGTGAATCTGTTTACAAGGTTCATATGGCAACCCCTGATGAAGTGCTTCATGAAACAGTTAAAACTTGGTGGCGGACCGAGAACTTTGGATGTCGATATGACTGTGATGTGCAGCGTTCTGTCGAAGATGAAAAGGTGTTGAAGTTCCTGAGTGAGCGGACGCAGGAGGTAGAAGGTCGTTACGAGGTTCCGCTGCTTTGGAAGGACGAAAACATCCAACTTCCTGACAATCGTGTTGTGGCTATTCACCGACTTGGTCTTCTAGAGAAGAGACTTCAACGTGATCCTGAGTTGGGCGAAGCCTACAAGAAAACCATTGACACAGACCTAGAAAAGGGGTATATCAAGAGACTCACCAAAGAGGAAACTGCTGACCAAGCAAAGCGTACGTGGTACCTTCCTCACCATCCCGTACTTAACCCTAATAAACCTGGAAAGGTCAGACGTGTATGTGATGCAGCAGCTAAGTATCAAGGGTCTTCATTGAACAGTCACCTTGTAAGTGGACCTGACTTGTTGAACAATCTTGTTGGAATCTTCATGCGATTCAGAGAAGAAAAAGTTGCCCTTTCTGGAGACATAGAGGCAATGTTTAACCAAGTTGCTGTCCCACCAGAGGATCAAGCTGCCCTCCGTTTTCTGTGGCGCCAATCACCGGAGTCTGAAATTGAAGTCTATCAGTATCTGCGACATATCTTTGGGGCTAAGTGTGCACCAACGTGTTCTAATTATGCCCTTTTAAGGACGGCAGAGGACAATGGACTGCAGTACCCTATTGCTGCTCGTGCTGTTAAGCGCAATTTTTATATGGATGATTTCTTTAAGTCTGTAAAGACGGCAAGTGACGCACTTGAACTGCAACAGCAACTTGTTGTGATGCTAAAGCGTGCTGGATTCAACTTGACCAAGTGGGTTTCGAACGTGAAAGAGGTGATAGAACGTATACCAGAATCAGAAAGAGCTCCCTCCATCAAGGTGGTAGAAGAAGAAATTGTTATGCCTGTGGAACGTGCTCTTGGTGTCATTTGGGACACAAGATTGGACTGTTTTGTTTATAAAGTGGTGAAAAGAGATATGGCAGACACGCGACGTAAGATTCTGAGTTTGATAGCGTCATTGTTCGACCCAATTGGTTTCCTGGCTCCATTCCTGGTGAGAGCGAAGCTCCTCCTTCAACAAGTGTGGGAATTTGGTATTGGCTGGGATGGAACTCCTCCATCAGAGTTCCTCTTAGAGTGGTCCAAATGGCAGAAAGAGCTGGATAGTCTATCAGAATTCTTGGTCCCTCGATTTTACCGTCATGTTTCAGACAGTCCCACCGTTATCCAGCTTCATGTGTTTGGTGATGCAAGTGAACAAGCATTCTGTTCTGTAGCCTATTTCAGATTCAGTTATGCCAACGGTTCTGTCAAGTGTGCCTTTGTAACAGCTAAGACGCGTGTAGCTCCCAAGAAACCTTTGAGCGTCCCTAGACTAGAGCTGCAAGCTGCAGTTTTAAGTGCGAGGTTATCTACTGTGGTAATCAAGGAACATGATTACAGGATAGATTCTACCTACCTGTGGACTGATAGTAGCACTGTGTTTCAGTGGATTCGTGGTGAATCCAAGCGACACCCCGCTTTCATTGCGAACCGAGTTGGGGAGATTCTGGACACAACTGAACCAAGCCAATGGAATCATTGCCCTGGTGCTCTTAACCCAGCAGACGATGGTAGCAGAGGACTTCCAGTCACAGTTATCACATCAGAGAGTAGATGGTTGAATGGTCCTGTATTTTTAACCCTTTCTGAAGAAAAGTGGCCTAAGGGAAATTCAAAGCTTGAATCCTCCAGCCAGCAGAAACAAGAGACTTCAGCGTTCAGTGCATCGCAAGCTCAAACTTCAAAAGAAGAGTTCATTTCGTTAACCAAGTATTCATCCCTAACACGACTTCTTAGAGTAACTGCTTACTCTTTCCGATTTGTTTACAACTGCAGATGTCGAAGGATTGTGACCGTTTTCCCTGGATCTGACAATGTTGTAAGATCAGCTGAAGTGAAGACAAAGTTTGGTCTATTAAGACGCCCTGTAGCGAAATTAGCCCTTTTGGAAGAGTGTTCGCCCAACTGATGTAGCCGAACACGGGGGGAGGATGTTACAGCCGGAAATGGACGTGACACTGTTTATTCAATTTTCAAATGAGACATTTTAGTGACGCTTAAATGAAATGATTAAGTGTAAAAAACCCGGATGTGAGCACATGGTTTTGTGTTTAGTTTTGTTCGCTCGTACAATTTTGGATGGTCTCCTGTATACGATTGTAAAGCTTATTTGGAAACTAATACAGTCCAGAATTGTTCCTACTTTGGTTTGGTGGATATTTTTTTGGTTTCGGGAACAAGCTGCATGCCTAACGTTTTGAGTTCTAGAGGAGTTTTTCAACATCCTAGAAAAGCAGATTTTCCCACGGTACGAGATTCAAATGTTTCAGATGGAAAATTGCACGAGATAAGCCGACTAATGCTTGATAGAAAATATATTCTCTTTTTTCACCACCCTATTACCCTTGCATGGGTAAACCAAAAATGAATATAGCTAATGAGTTTCAGCGGGTGATCAGCTCAGTATTAAGCTAAAAAAATCTTTCAACGAAAGTCGAGTCTGTGAAAGACTGGGAAATCTTGGAAAAATACTCTTCTTCTTTTGTAGTCTTTCTACTTTTGATTTCTTACATTTTCAATGTGTGTTTGTGATTTCATTTGATTGATAATGTGGTACTTCTTTATTAATTCGCAGTTAAAGGGACCAAATATTCGTATTAACGACTTGAAGATGCCCTTTTCTATTTTGCTTTACTTCCAGAGCGATGAACAGATACAGCTCTAGTATTTAATTGAAATTTAGCAATATTAAATCAATAAGGAAAGATATCCTCATCTAATGTTTGAATAGGAAAAACATCATATGCAATACTGAAATGTTGAGAAAGCAGGTGCGATATTTACAAAAGAAGAAATCTTTTTATCAATTAATACAGTCAGTAACAGCTGCATTTTCACCCAATTAAAATCTATAGAAAAATCTATATTTTAGGCAGTTGTCACCTTAAAAATGAAAAGAAAAGCTGTTTAAAAATTATGTGAACCTGACATCAGAAACGAATTCTCTATTTCGCTGGTTCGTATTACTAAGTCCGTTAATGATCATTTCTGCACAAGTTCTGGCAACAATATTTAAGAAATACATTCCTAACTGCTTCTTTTCTTACGCTTACTGATACTTATAAGAAGCAATCAAAGTTTCATCAGGCGCCCGAATCAATCATGGTGATAAAAGTTTGATTAACTGAATATGATCAAAAAACCAACTGAGATCTAATTCGTATGTTACTGGTTTCATCCGGATATTTGTCGCAAACATTTTTTTTTTCGCAAAAAAAGCTGTAACGAAATTAAAACAAGGTTATAGGTGTTATAGTCCTATAGTTCTGAATCTAACTTTGGAGTAAAATAACTTTGGAATAAATTATTTCATAAAGAGCTGACCGAGAGAAAATTATTTTTCTGTCATAGCCATCGAGTACATCAACTTGATTTCAATCAGTATAATAATTCGGTACTGAAAAGATATCACAGTATCTATCAAAAGAATTTTTAAGTCAATTTGTCAGGTCGTTAAGAAACTAGAAGCTCTCTGGAAGAGAGGTAGCTCACTTTGGTTCGGATTTCTCAAAGTAATTAGATTCGATGACGCGTGCAGGCAAACGAAAACTCAAAGATAATAAAATTGTCTGAAACTTATTTTAGGAAACCTAGTTGAAGAACATATATAAGAAAATTTCTAGTTCTCTTTTGTCTGTGTCTAACAAAGCAAGCAAGAGAAGAAAAGAAAGAAATATGTGTACATGAACCAAGCCCAAACTGAAGAAAAGACGCTCTATTAGGCCAATCATTGAACGAAATTCTTATGCCAGTAGGCAGACAAAATGTTGTAAAAATAATTAGTCCAATTTCATTGAAACTTTTGAGCCCGTGTAATACAAGAACCGAGTGACTAACTAAACCAAAAACCACTTAGCCAAATCTGAAAATCTAAAAGAGGTCCATTAAGGTTTCTATTCTTGCGGGTTATTTTTATTCAGTTAATTTCAATAAATCCTCAGTATGACGAAAGAAACCGAATTAGAGAAAAACTTCTCCTGATTTCGATGGTTTCGTTTAAAGTTGTTGATCAGTGCGTAACTAAATATTTCGAGAACTACAGTAGCCTCTCTCTTCTTCTTTCCACATACATTTTAAAACATCTTTTGAAGAATAAAATTTTTAAACTGAAAGCCTATTGAAGATTTTTTTTCTCAAAAATGTTCGAGAAACAATTTTGTATTTCGCACGACAAGGATGTAAATTGGATAATTATGTAGTCTAGTTTATAACCAGTGACCAGTGAATTAAAAGGGGAAATTAACAAGATACTTATCCATCCTCCAGGCTTGCGAATAGTTATCATTCAAGCGAACAAGACAGACACACTCTAAGACAATTGTGCATCTGAAAGGAAGAAAAATAACACAAGATTAGCTGACAGTTACAACTGAGATTGCTACTAAAATTTATCATTGGTACATGAAAATGTATAGAGGTATTTACCTGTATTTCATTATTGCCAATCAAAGTAGACGTCCTTCGTATGAAAAAGGTTTACAACTCTGAGATGAATTCTAGTACATACTTCTGTTGGTCTGAAAGAAATCGCGAAATACATCTTAGCACAAAGTCTTCATTGAATAGGACTCAGTCCCTCAAAGGCCGAAAGTCACTAAGTCAGTCAGTTTACTTCCTCAACCCCAGTCTTCCAACTAAACACACACCCCTTATTACATCTACGTCCCCAGGGAATTACGAAAATCCTCCGAGAATGAATCCGATATAGAAAAGAGTCAATCAAAAACCTACAGTTCGTAATCTATTGTAGCTTTGCAATTTTATCAGATTCCCAGGACCCTTAGCTTGGGGAAGGACCGCAATCCATGTGAAGTGCCATTTAACTGGGCCATTGCGCGCCCACGCTTTTCAAATTTCTGTATTTTGAAATTTGTAGAATCTAAAATGGCGTTTAAATTATTATTTTCAATTTTGACCCTTACAGAAGTTATTTTAAGGATATATTTTATTTGATATTGTGATTTGTGAGGTGAATAATAGAAGAACAAAACACCAGCCAAACTGTCGCAAAATCCATCCAGAAAACTTGCATGATCCGAGTAACATAATTTGTTACACAAGGTGAATGAAAAAAAAAAAACAAAAAACAGAGCAGGAAAACAAATTTCTACATGTTTGAAAGTTCCTTCTTCAGTATACGAAGTTCTGTATCTCACTATTATAGAACTCTAGACTGAAAGTGTTTCGAAAAATTAAGCATCTGTTCACTTAATTTATCCTGAGACTGCACGGAAAATAAATTGCTATAATAGTAATAATAAATAACTAAATGAATAAATAAATAAACAAATAAACATAAACACATAAATCATGGCATGCAGACATAAAAAAATGAAACTGAATTAGTTAATTTAGGTAGCTTAGTAGTCTATCGTGTCGTAGCTTGGTGAAAAGATGCTTTCACTTGCCTCGAAGTTCTTGCTTATTGTTTCAAGGCTATAATGGCCTGAATAAATCTTTTTGCATTACCCAAGAAATTAAAGGTGATTAACCTTTTTGGTAATCAACCTTATTTTATTCAACCACCAGTTCTTCAAGCTTTATCCCCTAATATCTAATAAACTAGCAAGGTATTGCGAGCTAGCAATCCGAGTGGCATCAAAATGTGTATTTGATGAGAATTTCCTGAGAACATATCTCTATATACAGCATTGTATTTCTATATATGAAAAAAAAAACAATATCAATCCGAGCAAGGACTTAGTTGATGTATTTGTAAGCTATCAAGCATGAAAAGAAACTTGTTTTAAGTCTTATGTATAAAGCCAAATTAATTGAGTGGCACGTTTTTAATTTCTGATTTCGTTTTCTTTGAATAATATCTTTGTTCTCTCAACAAAAGTTGGCAGTCAGATAAATATAAATTTTTGGCAGCTTCGTGATTGTTAGAAGACTGAATAAGGACCAGTTAATGCCA
Organism: Porites rus; assembly: GCA_964035705.1. Taxonomy (NCBI): domain Eukaryota; kingdom Metazoa; phylum Cnidaria; class Anthozoa; order Scleractinia; family Poritidae; genus Porites; species Porites rus. The sequence continues at coordinate 1,820,180 of OZ038002.1, forward strand.
GTTTCTATTTCGCTGGAGTTCTAGGTAAAATACTAAAGATATACAATTCTGGTTTTGCTTTTGATGAACGCAACGCGAATTTTGTACTAATATTAAAGCAATAAACTGATCAATTGAAAAGAATCGCAAACATTCCGTAACATAGTCTCTAAACGGCTATGACGTCCTTCACATGGTTTGCTTGGGGACCCACCCTTATGGATCTTGTAGAATTGTTCCTATATACAAGAAAAATCGAATTCATCCCATGAAGCTCAAAGGAACAATTTATGTCCTTGCTTTCTGGATGTTTGAAGTCCTCCTCCTACCCTCTACCAAGAGTAATACACTTGAGTTCGTTTTTTTAATTTTCCCATAAAGATAAAAGGAATAATTATTTGCCCCTACTTTTTGGGTGTTTGAAGCACTTCCTCCTCCCCTCTTCCAATCGAAATACACTTGTGTTTGTTTTTAATATCCCCATGAAGATTGAAGGAAGAATTTCTGCCCTTGTTTTTCGAGTATGAACGCTCTCCCCCTCCCCTCAACGAAAAATAGCTTTACAATCAGTTCTCCCACAAAACATTGAGTGGGAGCTAAAAATGAACGATTTAATCACCCTTGGGAAGAGAGGAAGGTGAATGAAAAGTTAACAAATACTTATCTCCACACTCGTCCGTTTCGTGGTGAAAAGAGACAGCTCTTCTATAATGACAGTCATGGACTCCTGCAGGACTGGCAGCTCTTAAGCGATCAACAGATGACCCTGGATGGTCCAGTCTTCCGTGTCCCAAGCGCACAATCTAACGAAAAACAAAGATCAATGATCCTCTCAATAAGTATTTACAGTAGCAGAATATAAATAAGTGAGTAAGTATGAATTATCAATATACTACCCTTAAAGAATTTGTCGTTATACATGTATGTCAGTTAAAGAGGTGCTTTGAACGGGAGCAGATTGGTCAACATAATTGTTCGGTAGTTTTCTCAGCTAAGTTTATAGATGCAAGCCGACCCGATTATATTGGACTTGATTTAAATGATCGCCAAATATGGCTCAAAAAATATCAAAGTTCGTAACTTTTGAACCCAAAATTGTGAAACTTGTACTGCTGTCACTTAAGAGCTGGATTCACGAAAGCATGCAGGCGGTGACTGAAGCTGTTTCCTATGCAATATATTCTCTTTGCTAAGATCAAACTGAACAAGGCTTGCAATCATGTAAGATTTTAATGCTTGTAATGCGCAGTTCTTCTAGCTTTGAACCAAGTTCTTAATTTCAATTCGGCGAATTTTTGTTTATTTTATGTCGCTTTCCAGTTGCAATTTAGCTTTAATTGCTTGTCGTCACAAAGGTCTCCAGTTGCAAGGCGCTAAGTCAATGAGCTCAGTAATAGACCCTTCTTAGCTCTTGTTAATTTTGTTTTCCCGAAGCAGGTCAACGGATAATACGCCCAAAAACTCTTTGTTTCAAATTTCTTCATATTCAAGAGCATATGTATGAATAATTTATTAAAAGACTCTTATGGCAAATTCCCCTGGGACCTTCATTAGGAAAACAAAATATCCGTGCTAAAGAGGTCTATAGATGGAGCGATGCAAAGAAATACCGTTAAGCCAAACCGCAGCCGAGCGCGAACGAAAAAATGCTTGCGAAACGAAATTTCAAGTATTTTTTGATAGTTTAAAATCGCCAACATTAAGCGAAATGTCGGCGAAAGAGTAGACAACTCTCTGGACGAAATTCTGCGAATTTTGTCCTCAAGTCTTTTCACAGTACTGTGGGTATGCATGTAAATATCCTAAGTTAAGCCTACTTTAGAGTAGACATAAGGATATTTAATTTGCAAATAGGACATGTCTAAAATAATGTCCTAATGTTCCTAAGTTATATCTCAGGATATATCTTAGGCAGATTCAGTCTTATTAATGGTTAGCTAGCCTATTTATATCTTTTGCTGAGTATTTGCTATCTTTATTGTACTTTCCGCTGTTTTTCCTAAATTTCGCTTGTTTTCTTGCTCAAAAAGCTAGATTGGTAGCTCTGTTATGTTGTTACAGCGACTTCGAAAGCCATCGAGACTAATGATCCATCTCGCCCTTGAAAAAATCCATATGCCAAGGAGTGAGTGAACTGATTCTAAAAAAGTCTTTTGCCTAATGAATTTTGTTTATGAACGGAGTTTTTATAATAAATGAAAAAATAACAGCTATAATTGATCAAAGAAAAGTCGTGAAATATTAAATGAAAATCTGTAAGTTTTGTTGGTATCGTTTGAACAAAGTTAAAAAAGTAATAATTAAAGCAGAAAGCTAAGTGACCCCGACGACTGAAAGTCCGACAACAAACAGTAATCAATTATCGAAAATAACAAAAGACCACACAAAAGACGCATATAAGCAAGATTAAACTTTATTATGCTTTCTTGCATGCAGCGCATCGCAATAAAATATAATAAAATGCGGTATTTATGCCGCATTTTTGCTAATCATATAAATCAAGCCCAGAGTAATGTATCATTACGCCATAGGGTTTCAAATAGTGGCTCCGGCTAAGCCAAAAAAACTATCGAATGAATGTTGACCAATTTTTGCCCAAATTTGTAGCACCTCACAAAATCTTCTAGCCTTATTAAGTGTTCATGAGACACAATAGGCCATTTGCACTAAGAGGCATGTGACACCGTTTTTATGAAAATGAAAGTTAAATATGATTTTGCCTTCGAAAAACGATTAGTGGGTCATATCTTAACAAAATAATGGTGATTTGGTTTTTCAAACCAGCACCATTTTCTTAAAATGAATAAGTTCGTAAATGGTCACGTGACCAAAATGTGATTTTTAAAATTATGAATTACCTCTCTCTGAACACAAATTTTGCACTTAAACTTCAAGGAAAATGTTGAAAAGATGATGTGATAACGTTTACAGCACATTTGAGCGTAACTATGAAACTTTGAACAAGATGTAAGCAAGAAGTAGTTTTGGCCGCCATGTTGGAGGGCAAGAGCATGCCCTCCAACATGGCGGCCAATACAAATCATACTACTTTGCTGAAAAATCAAAGTCCCACAAAATATCTCCCTTAAATGCGTTTCCTCTCAAATTTCGGGTGTAAGATAATTTTTGTGTGCTCTAACAATTTTTGGCATCAGCAAGAGTCCAACTCATTGTTTAAAGGAAGCATTGGTCACGTGACCTCTTAGTGCAAGTGGCCTATTACTCCATTATACTAAATACCAATCCTATTGGATTTTTTTGCTAAAGTTTTAGCTGAATTGATTTTAAATTTATACGATCATAGCATGTGAGTTATTTGATCTTTTTCAAAAGTAGAGAGTAGCTTCTGAGAGAAACAAAATTCGACTGCAACAGAAAATAAACTGAGATTATATAAACTCAAATCTTTTGTTTTATGTCAACACATCGAATGTTTTGTTTTAGAAACAGCCCAGATAAAAATTCACCAATAAATTTCATTTTGTTGTTGTTGTTTTTTTTCAAAGCAAATATGGCTATTTTCGTCGTCCTTAGTTGTAAAATCAACTTAATAGTCTATAATATTAAATACACTTATCTGTCGGCCTTCCGTTTGCTTGTCGGAATGGACTTTCCAAGGACTCTGTACGTCCATCGTTGAACGGGAGGGAATGAAAGTTCGTTGGACGCGCCATCGGCCTTTCAGATTTCTGTGTGACAAGACAAAAGAGATTAGCGAAGTAATTAATTTCCTTGGTGCGTTTAGGCTTCACAGGTTTTCCTGGCTGTTTCTTATGCATAATATTTGCTCATAGTTGGTGAATTTTAATTCACCAACGCCGACAAAGGAGGACAAATTCTCATTTGTTTAATTCTCGTTATTTTTAGACAAATGTCTTCCGTTTCATTCGTACTTTCCTGTTGTAAAATGAGACCTTAATCAACATCAGATCCGCGCAAGGATAGAATAATTTTGGGACCATCGTAATGGGTCAAAAAAATTAAATTATTTTCAAAAACGTTACTAAGTATGAATTGTCCATTTCAATTAGAACTGGAAGGACACTGAAAGCTAGTTTAGGTTACAATCAGTACACTTCGATACTTTTTAACCACAAAAAATGATATCGATGTCTCGGAGATTAAGAAACAGATTCTAACTAAGAAAACGGTGAAGTTAAAACTTTTGATTACCTGACATAAACAGAGACTGGCTGAAGGATCCCACGCCAAAGTCTTCGAGGCATATTCTCTTTTAGAGAAGAAGCTGCAGGGAACTGTTGGTAGAAGGCAAAAAAGTGACTTTGTCTAATTAATACTATTGAGTCAGTTTGTATTTTCTCTAAACCTATCGAAATTGTATCCTAAAAAATTGAAATAAACGGAGCAGCAACTCAAGTTTACTTCTAAACGACACATCGTGGAATGTAAGAGTTTGGCCACGAACTTCAGTCAACACGTGTCGCCTTTACTTTATAACACTTTTTCAGTTCTAGAGACAGGCTCTGATGTACAAACCTCTGAAAGAAATGACATATTAAGAGAACAAACCTGTTATCGTCTTGACTAATGTAGCAAAAATTAATCCAAAAGAGGCAATACTACAGCATTTAGCCTTCCAGTCACTACTTTCAATTCTAATACTGGGTGTGTTCCTTCGTTTTATACCCTCTGGTATAAACGCTGACTAAATTTATTCAGCGCAGTCGAGAAATGTTTTTTTTTACAGAGCTGAAAAAAAAAACAAAAGGAAGTGTTACTTTATGACTGTTCCAAGAAATATGTTAAACCCCACCTTACAAGCTGTTGTTTTCGGCTTGTCGGAATTTCATGCAACGTTTTGTACAAGGTAATCAAGCAAGCTCCTTACCATCCTTAGTTTTCATGGTATTATCAAGAGAACAGTGTTTTTGCTGTCTAGCTTGCGGTGGCGGCCTCCTAGTTTTGTGATGCTTGCTTCATTCATCTGAATTACGGATGACCTGAGTACAAATGATACTACTTGTACTCTTGTAGAAATTTCCTTTTCTTTTTTCCTGTATGACATAGCGAGGGCAAAAACAAGACGCATTTTATTGGGGTTTGAACGAAAACGTCTTTACCCGTTGATGAATCGTATAATTGTCACATTTGGGGAAAATGCCAACATGAGGTGAGAGAAGATTATCATCATTTGTTTCCTAGCTTGTCATTGGTGTCAGTATTAAACACAACAAAAACAAGAAGAAGTTATTTCAGTATTACCATTTCTATACATGGTGTTACTGAGTAAGTTTGAATGACTTAACACTTAAGTTCTATTTTCAGAGCAGAGGTAATTTGGGAAATATCAATATAGTCATCATGTTTCACAGATATCAACAAGGAAAGACTGGAGTTTCGTTTTCAAGCGTTTTTTTGGAAGCTGGTATATCATTTCAAATTTTAGCTCCTACTCTTGAGAAAGCTCTCTTTTGGATATCTAGCCTAGATTTCTTAATATAGAGGTTATTTGACGAGGAAGACCGAGTGTTATAAGAATGAATACTAGGGTTGCGTTCGATTGGGAAATCCGGATTTCGGATTTTGCAATCGAACGAGAAATCCGAAAACGGATTTCATCTCCGAGAAATCCGTCCTCAGGTTGGATTTCAATTAAGAAATCCAAATCCGGATTTCATGGATTTCCTTTTTGCTGTTCGATTGGGGAATCTGAAAAAGGATTTGCAAAACTGTTCACGTGAACAGCGGTGTTCTTTTTGTTAATTCCTTTTCTTGCGTACCGTTAATTGCTTTCTTTACGCATCGTTACGGCAGCTTTTCTAGTTCAACTTTACGCGCCTTTATGATAGTGTAAACTTGCGTAATAAAGCTTTGCCTTCGAACTTTACGGAACTTTAAGGAATCATGCCAGGTAAAGTTCGTAAATTTCACTTTTCGTGCTGTATTTTTGAAATGAAAATCCAAAAACAGATGTCTCAGCATGATCTCAGCGTTGAAATCCGTTTTCGGATTTCGCGTTCGATTGTAAATCCGAAATCCGGATTTTAAAATCTAACTCCAGATTTCCCAATCGAACGCACCCTAGTAGTATCGCAGAATAGACCTTGTCACGGTTTTCGACGCCATCTTGACGAGTAGGCATTCGCGTGAGAAATTACAGTGTTTGAATGAGAATTGTAAACTAAAGCTTCACTCCTAAGGATTCAATTGAAAATAATTGAGAGCGTGAGCAAGACTGAACACTTCAAGTCCCTAACAGAAAAATGATCACTCTTCAGCTATTGCCGACCATATCACTGCCACCGGACATAACATTAACTTGGATCACTTTGAAATCTTAGCATCTGGCAAAACAGATTATCATTGTAAGATAAAAGAAACTTTGTTTATTCAAGACCTAATAAGCCAGCCTTTAATGTCAACATCAGCAGTGAAAAGTTGATGCTTGAGTAGCCGTTGCCTTTGGTATTCTTTACAGTTAAGAATTGTTAAATTCTTAATCTCATTTTTTGACCCCTTGTAATAGACCTTGTCACGGTTTTCGACGCCATCTTGACGAGTAGGCAAACGCATGAGAAATTACAGTGTTTGTATGAGAATCTAATGTCAAATAATTTCCATAAAACGGCTGTTCTGAACAAAATATCAATTGTAAACGAAAGCAACAAAGCAAAGGATTGTCCTAAAAAATTTGGGGGGCGTACCCGTGCTTGAATTTCTCCAGAGACTTGCTTTAGATCTTCCATATATTTGTCTGTAAGGGACTGGTCATTATTTATCGGGAGGGGGGGGGGGGGCTGGTGCAAAACGGGGGTGGGCCACCATTTTTTATGCATGGCTTAAAGGGGGGGGGGCATCAAAAAATATGCAAACGTTTTGCCTGCAAAAATGTTAAAAGCTGCAACTGGATGCCATCAACAAATACAGCCTATTAAAATAGCTTTATACAACACTTACAACATTGATCTTATTTCTACTGTAAACATAACCAGCACCATCATCATTGTTGTTGTTGTCCTCAGCATTTAATAATCATCATCATTGTCATCATCACCATTACCATTGTTGTCATCATCACCAT